>JAVYIG010003632.1:0-188172 GCA_035222895.1 Strongylocentrotus droebachiensis
CGACATTATTTTGCTGTGTTGGTTTAATGCAGGGAAATTGTCAATATCGTTGGTGGAATGATTCTGGGAGATGCGGATATGACTTAATATTCATTTATCCATTCTTCGAAGTCAGTTTAAAAAAACGGACATTTAAACAAACATATTCTTCAGTGTCGCTTGATGCACAGGAATATTCGTATTTGTTACGAATTGACTTTTTGGTGTAAAAGTGATGGGAAATTCATTTTCTGCTATTTCATTCTTTGGACATGAATGGTGCATTTTGAGCGTCTCTTCAATAGTTTCCCTATAGATCTACCCAATATTATTTGCCTTCTTCATCTGAAAGCGTAGCAAAAGTGAAAGCAGGATTCAAATACATTTATGATTTTTTAGTTTGTTTCTAAGGTGCTACACGAAACGAACATCCTTGTATTTTGGTGTCTCTCTTGCCATCTTCTCCACGTCTCGAACAGGTAAATGAAAGATGATCATTTTTTTCTTAAAAATTTGATGTCATCGAAATGTGAATTATCTCAGCAATATTCACCCCGTTTTCTGCTTTGTGTTGACATCAAACCAAGGTATATTCATTCTTACAACTCATGCTTACATGTCAATTCATGTGTGAGGCGGTGTAAATTTGTGATATGTTTAGTTTTGTTACGTTTGGACTCTTGGAGTGATCATGATAGATTTAAGCTAGTACATGTGATGATATCTTGCAGAATTATTCATGTAATAATTCTAGAGGGAAGATCTTCTTTAAGAATTTCACGAGATCTTTGACACTTTTCGGAGCTAATCTGTTCCAGTGTTTTGTTGGTGCTGGGGCAAAGTATTGATCGGAAACATAAATCATCATGGGGGTATATATACAAGCGTATTTGTAGGATGGATAAGGGGACAATCAGCCCCTCCTAACGCACTGTAAACAAAATAAAGAAAGTTCAGAGATAGCAGCTAGCAGGTTAGGGAATCGAGCAAAATATTTCAATATATTTACTCAGAGGCCCCCACTTTTTCAAGCACCCGAAAAGTGTCCTTTAACTTTGTAAGAAGTTCCCCTTTTACATAGGAATGGTACTCCTTTTACTTTGACAAGTGCCCCTATTAATTTGTAAAGTGCCTCTTCCCCTTTTCAACTCTGATAAGTGCCCCTTTTATTAGGACACGTGCCCCTTTTCTTCGACAAGTTTCCTTTTTCCTTTGCAACAAGTGTCCATTTTCCATTCTCAGAAGTGCCCTTTTTAATCTCTATTAAATGCCCCTTTTCAGGTACGAGAAGTGCCTCTTTTCAATTTTGATTGGTGCCCCCTTCACCTCTGATAATTGCCTTATTCAAATCTGAGAGGTGCCTTTTTTACTTTGACAAGTACCCCTTTTCCTTTGTAATAAGTGCCCCTTCCCTTTCTAATAACTGCCCCCTTTTTAACTCGGATAAGCGCACCTTATATTTCCACATGTGCCCCTTTTACTTTCTAATTAGTGCACCTTTTCATAATGATAAGTGCCCATCAAAAAAGAGCCCCTTCTCCCTCTCATAAGTGCCCCTTCTCTGGTAAATGACCCTTTCCAGGTACGAGAAGTTAATCCTTTTCACTTCAGATTAGTACCCCCCTTAACCTCCGACAAATGCCCCTTTAAAATCTGATCGGTGTCCATTTTCTTTCAACTATTGCACATTTCCCTTCATTATAAGTGCCCCTTTTTCATTCACATAAGTGCCCCTTTACTTATCTGGTCATTGCCCCTTTTCGGATAAGTGCCTCTTTTCACCTCTGATAATTTCTTTTTTAACAATAATACGTGCCCGTTTTCCTTTCTAATAAGGGACCTATCCCTTTTCATAATGCCCCATTTCACCTCCTTTAAATGCCCCTATCAAAATCTGATGGGGGCCCCTTTTCCGTTGACAAATGCCCATTTCCTATTCTCATGACTGACTTTTTTCATCCCTGGTGAGTGCCTGTTTTGAGGGTGTAAGAAGTGCCCATTTTCACCTTTGATAATTACTCTTTGTACTTTGACACATGCTCCTTTTCTTTTCTGATAAGTGTCCCCTTTTTCTCTCATCACTAAACGCGCCCCAAATTTAAGCGATTAAGAGCAATTTCTCCCAAAGCTCGCTCGCTACGCTCGCACGCATCTATAGATGATATACTTATGTTACTTATCAAAGGTCTTTTCCAGTCTTCCGATATGAGAATGTGCTTATAACCCCATCAGGATTGGGTTTTTTCCTCTTTATTAAGATGTAGTTTTTCGCACGGCGATCTCACAAATATTAAAATGTTTCCATGCTCGCTTCGCTCGCTCGCAAATAATTTTTTAGACCATCACACCCAACTGCAAAGCATGATGCTTAAGCAATATCTTGTATTATGTATAAAGTGAAACAAATATTTAATTCATCCCTGATAATGTAATTACAATGTAGGCGTATACCGATGTCTAACAGATTGTATATTTTCGCTTTGAGATTTCCCTTTGTAGGTGCCCTTTTTTTCTTGGTGTCCCCCCCCCCCCCCCCCACTTTGGAAGTCGCTCGGCCGCCCCTGGATTTACTGCTCGGTAAAAAAAAAAAATGTTTGAGGACCCACTTGCTGATTTGCATGCGTTCAATATTGTAAGCTCACTTGTTTTTAATGGCCCCTCATGATGCCAATGTCTGGATACGCCACTGGGTACCTTAGTTCTGACATTCTGAGGGGATCTTCTCCCCATCTTCGGCGCCTTTGGTTCCAACTTTAACTAGGCAGAAAAGTATGGGGAGCCAAATGTTACCCTAATTTTTCGGTATAAAATCACCTCATTATGTTACAAAATTTGTACCGAATTCATTTTGTTTTTTATACAAAATGAATTTTACCGAATTCATTTTGTTACAAATGATTTGTACCGAATTCTTTTTGTTACAAAATCATTTTTACCGAATTCATTTTGTTACAAAATGATTGGATCAAATTCTTTTTGTTACAAATTATTTTTACCGAATTCATTTTGATACAAAATGACTTTGTAACAAATAGATTTTGTACCGAAAACCAGGGTAACACTTGGCGCGTTGGGACGCCAAGTGTTACCCTGGTTTTTCGGTAACACTTTGCGCCTTAGGGCGCCAAGTACCCTGGTGTTTCGGTTTAAAATCACCTCATTTTGTCACAGAATACACTAAGCAGGTCATCTACGACAAATCTACCCATGGCCAATCAAATTTGAGGATTTCGGTAGCTTAGTACAATTATTGGATCATGGTATAGGAAGAGAGAGGCTCAAAGATGGGAGAGAGGGGAAAGAGAGACGGAGAGAAGGGGGCAACAGAGAGGAAGAGAGAGAGAGAGAGAGAGAGCAGTGCTTGTTAGGGCTGCGCGCAGTGTAGGCGATTATACTAAGAAATTACCAATTATTTCATCGTTCATCCTTTTCACTGTAGATCTAACAAGACATGGAGACGCTGAACGACACCCTTGGGTCCAAGGGGGAGGAGGATGACGACAACAAGAGACTTATCTATATTCTTCAAGGCCTGGTCATCTTCATTTCCGCCGTCCTGATCATCTCTACCAACATCTTGAACCTCATCGTCATCTCTCGCCTACCTGACATCAACGAAGCCAGTAAAGTCTTCTACAACTGTTTGTCCTCTGCTGATATCCTTTTCGGTGTCGTTCTCCTTCCCGCCTTGCCTTCTGCCATCGCTGGTGGCTGGCCTTTCGGAGATGTCATCTGCAAGATCTTTGGTTTCGTTTTGACGCTAGTCGCCGGTCTATCCTCCGCTAGTTTGCTGCTCCTCAATCTGGATCGCTTCTTCAGTATAGCCTCTCCGCTCCGCTACATGGCCATCATGGATCGGCGAAAAGCTATCATCATCGCCACAAGTTCGTGCATCGTTGAGGCATTAGTCCTTCTCATCATAACCTTCGTGAACCCCCTAGGACCGAGAATCATTAAGTACTACAAACTGGGCGGCTGCTTCGTAACTTTCGACGAACCGAGCTTCATCGCGTATTCGCTCGTGATCTTCTCATTTTTTATCTGGTCTTTCCTTCCCATCCTGGCCATCCTGTACTCACGGATCATTTGCATAAGCAGGAGACACGCAAGAAGTATTCAGGCCCAGGAACTCACACCTCGAATCCCCAAAGTAGCCGGGAGCAACGAGCCGGACTTACCGGACGAAAGGCCTCTGGTGGTCAAGAAGAATGTCAACCACAAAGCGATACGCATGACGCTTTTGGTGACGGGTACCTACGTCGCGGCATGGGCACCCTTCACAATATGCCAAATATACGTTGCCATGGTAACCGACGACGTTTCGATCATCATCAGGGCGTTGGTGTGCTGGCCAGTCCTCCTCAATTCTCTGAGCAATGTGATCATCTATTCGGTGACGAAACGTTCCTATCGGACTTTGGCGCGAAATCTACTGAAAGGTTGTTTTCGATGTTCCCTAGCAGATATTCGTAACGCAACACCTCGTGACATCCTCGTCTAGAGAAATTTGTTTTGCCAGCTATATAGCCCGGCCGACCGGCGACATCAGTTACATGTTTTTTTTTTTTTTTGGCCATCACCAATCCACCATACTACGGTAGACTATCCCAGGTCCGTCTCCGAAAACTCACGCGATTTTACTTCGAGTTATGCTAATGCTAAGTTCGCACCGACGCCGAATTGATGGCGCATTAAATCGGCGAGCAAAGCGGCGGCAAAGCGTAACAAAGCTTAATTAAAGCGTAAAGACCGTAATAGAGCGTGAGAAAGCTTTGAGCAATTCGGGACATTCGGCAAGAGCGCCAATTTTGTTTAAACTGTTTAAAAATTGGAGGCGATCTGTCACGAATTGCGTAAAGCGGGGAGAGCGTATTAAAGCTTATCAAAGCGTCACAAAGCTTATCAAAGTTTTGCTCAAAGCGTAGGAAAGCTTAACAGAGTTTAAATTTTTGGCGCTCTTGCCGAATGTCCCGAATTGCTCAAAGCTTTCTCACGCTCTATTACGGTCTTTACGCTTTAATTAAGCTTTGTTACGCTTTGCCGCCGCTTTGCTCGCCGATTTAATTCGCCATCAATTCGGCGTCGGTGTGAACTTAGCATAACATATCTCAGGAGATCGTGAGATTTTTTGAAAAAATGACGCCGAATTGATCGCCGATTTAAAGAGCGACATTCGGCGTCGGTGTGAACTAGGCATTACAGTTGAAGGCGCCGGTTTAATAAAAATAATAATAGCGAGTAACAATGCTGTTTTAAAAACCAAACAGAAAATCCGGACATTTGGTCCCAGTTTCTGAGTGGTGAGTTGACAGTGATTGAGCTGGGAAACATTTTTAACCACGGTACCATGCTGGCTAAGTGTCGGCCAGGACAGTGCCAGGTGACCGGGCAACAACAGCAACAACCAAAATGGCGGCCGGGTATTCGAGTACGAGAAATCATACTCGAGTAGGTGTCAATATAGTACTCGAGTACTCGTCGCAGCGTTAATGTGGTTGCCTCTTTCTACCCAGGTGTAGTGTGCTACTGTTCCTGGAAGGGAATTATACACTGCTGAAGCTGAATGAAAGGATAATACGGTGGAATCATAATCCACAGCGCCATTTAACGACACCGGTGTTGAGTCGATTTCACGTGATGCATTGTGGGGAAAGAGTGTACAAAAATATCGACTGTGGTATTGTTATACATTAGGAGAAAAGGGAATATAATCCAAATTTTGGTGGCAAAGGTTAGAATAGCTTATCCGGGGTAAGACTGTTGTGCTGACTCAAAAGACATAAGTCCTGACTTATGCTCGCGACGTTTTGGTCATTTTCTCAATTTTCAAAAAAAATTACGAGATATAAACCCCGCTAGACAGTCAAACCAATTCCACCTTTTAAAAGAAAAGCAGAAAAATAAATGCTTAAACACAAATGCACGAATGTATGCGTCGTTGCCGGTCAGCTGCATTGTTGTTAACATTATGTTAGGGTTAAATAAAGACCTCTTTTAAAAAAAAAAACCCAATCTGTGCCGCAGAAGAAAATAACGCGCCCGGGCGGCAACCGCCCAGGCACCGAGCGTATTTTGGCCTACGAGACACCCGCAGATGCACCGCCGATCATCGGCCGGCCACCGGGCAAATTCTTTAAAATGCCATTTCTATCTTTGTCTTTTTTCATTGTATATTTTGTGTAATTATATCAAATTACAGTAATATCAATTAGGCCTATCGTTGTTTTATGTTGTACATGAGAAATCAAATCTTTTGAATCTCAAAAGTGACCATTATAGGGGTTACTTCCAATTGTTATTATCAGCAAAGGAGATTTTGAAGTACCTATTCAATGTAAATTGGATCTAGGCCCTGTTTCATAAAACTTGCTATCAATAAGAATACTCTGTTATTTTTTTTCTGCTTGTTTTTGAAACATTTTTATCATACATCAATTACCTGGGAATGTAAAATACACTTTGGGTTTGGTTTTGCTATTCTAGATGTATTTATACATACAGGCATTTAAGCTTATGTCGGAATATATGATGACAGTTTATGTTAACTTATATTAGTGTTCTTTGTTTGTAATTCAATTTAAAGAATATTCAGTTATATGCAGGTATGTGTCTACTTAATACATCTACTATAACTCAAATTTCATGAAGGAGACGCATACTTCACATGCACAAGTTAAACTTTTGAGAGTATATAGTACCTGCTATTTCATCATAAATCGCGAGCCACACATTTAAAAATGTTGAAATATAAACATGTATACAATTTAAATATGATTTGCAAAGCATATTGCTCAATAAATTATGCATATTGTTATTATGGTGTAATAAGCCATTTGTCACATCGAACACCCAGGATGTTGGTGATAATATAATATGCTTTTGCTTGAGACAATTAGGATTACATGTTTCATAATGTGATATCTTTCTATTTTCAATCACATCAATGATAATTTATAAAGGCAAATAAAACCTGCCCAATGTGTAAGGCCTGCGTTTCAAGGGTATATTTTGTAATTATTAGTACTTACGAACAAGTTTCACGCATGCGCCTTTATTTGTGTAAATACATCTATAACTAATTTTAAGGTATTCATGGTGTCCTGCGTAGATAGAACGTACACAATGTTCTTGGATGGTGCGGACTATTTCCCATGACTTGTGTCGGTGATTTAATTGTCCTTTTTCGTGATTTAATCGGGTTTGGTGCGCGGATCTTTGTTGGCTGCCTTGTTACAGGTTTGTTCTTTCGCCTGCTCATTGTGGGTGATTGTGTTTCGGTGGTCAGGTGAATGGCGTACGTTCTTTGTTGCTAGGTGAGACAAGCATTAATGCCTTTCCTGCCTGGCGGCACGTAGTGTGTGCGGTTTGCGTTCTGGCTGTTGGGATGCAGTTATTTGTGGCGGGTGGGTTGGATGGTTTAGTGTCGGGGCGCTCGTCTGGGGTTCGTGCATTGGATTCGGTTTCGTGTGTTCTTTAATTATTCCAACAAGGTTCTTGCTCGTACATACAGCTGCTCGTACCATGGAGTAGGTCCATGCTCGTACTCTGACTTATGTAAATGTCTCCCATAATTTGTTTAGTCTAATCACGAGTGCAAATTAAACCTTTCCGTAGGTTAAGTTTAGGATCTTTTTTCTTTTTTTAAAGAAAGTTTTACATATTACGTTACATGAGGTTATTTAAAAACATAAATGATATTGCATGTTTAAAGTGCGCATTAGATTGAGCTTTATCTCTATACTTTTTCTTTTAAATTAGATTCTCTATGTTCACAATTCATGATAAAGTTATGAAAATACCAAAAGAGATAACTCGATATACTCGCATAATTAATTTGAATAGCTGTATTAATGTCCCATGGGCTACAAACACTTCGCTTTTGAGACCTGCAAGTGATTACGATCATGTTGCCATTTTTACCTTTACTTACGTTTTCTTACAACCCTTTTATTTTCAGCACTCAATTCTGAGTAAAACAAAATCCAATCCATCATGTCGAAAGCTTCGGAACAAGAAATGAGACAAAATGTAATACTAATCCCATCGAGAAAAAAAATTGGAAATGGGAGAAGTCATCACCTCAATTTTTTTTTTTTTTTTTTTAGCAGACAGGTATCAAATAGGAACGTGGCAATGGCCTCGTTTTGTTTCTTCTTCCTCTTCAAATTGATGATGAAGGGCTATGTGTTATGAACGACGGCGTAAGCAGATTGCCCCTAAGCAAAAAGAGGCATTTTGTTCATAACCCAGTTTATTTATGTTGTTGTTGATTAGTCGTTGATTGTGAAATGCAATTTAATAGGGTTATTGGCCTGTTTTCCTTGGTGTTAACGTTCGAAGGAAGTTACATACATGTAGCAATGGGAAATACGGGGAGACAATCCCCTCCCATCTAATTGTGTTTAAAGAGAGAGAGAGAGGAAGAAAGAGAGAGGAAGAGAGAGAGAGAGGAGAGGAGAGGTGAGGAGAGAGAGAGAGAGAGAGGAGAGGACTCAGAGAAGAGGAGAGGAGAGGAGAGAGAGAGAGAGAGAGAGTGATGTTCACATCAGGGGAGTAATGGAAATGTATACTGCCGACATTCATGTTTAAAGTAAAATGTGAACTCATTCAAGGAATACCTAAAAGCTTGAGTTCCTTAATTTGTACAGTGAGAACAATTTTTTTTTGGTTGTAAAGTAGGCCTTGAGTACAGGAGCTCATGCATAAGGGAGAACAAGATTCACATAGAACATGGCAAGATAAGTGTATTCTCGTAGTTGTAATATGGAATATTCGTTTTGAACTTCAAACAATATGAACTGAAAGATCTCGTACAAATACGTCTAATGAATGGATAATGCATTGCTGTAATAACAATCGGCTGTATCAAGAATCGGCTGTTTGTATATCTTACTTCTAAAGGAAGAAAGAATATTAAACAGTTCATCTGAACTTCAAATTAAATAAAAAAATTGTAGTATTTTGTCCTTGGAAATTAGAATTCTTCTCTCAATCTAAATCGAAATTGGTATATATGTATTGTACAATGTGTATAACAATATGTCGAAGGTTCAATTTATTTCATTAGTAATGAAATCCCCTCGATTGGTTATACTTAATATATTAATGTGTTTCACCAACCGCCATTCGAAAAAGTGGCATACACTTGGAGTGATTGATTTCATTATTCTTCATCGATATCAGCATTCGCATGGATTTAATGTAATTATCATTTAACGTAATTATCATTAAAATATTAATGTGTTTCACCAACTGACATTCGAAAAAGTGGCAAACACTTAGATTGATTGATTTCATTATTCTTCATCGATATCAGCATTCGCATGGATTTAATGTAATTATCATTTAACGTAATTATCATTAAAATATTAATGTGTTTCACCAACTGACATTCGAAAAAGTGGAAAACACTTAGAGTGATTGATTTTATTATTCTTCATCGATATCAGCATTCGCACGGATTTAATGTTTTTATCATTTAACGTAATTATCATTAAAATATTAATGTGTTTCACCAACTGCCATTCGAAAAAGTGGCAAACACTTAGAGTTATTGATTTCATTATTCTTCATCGATATCAGCATTCGCACGAATTTAGGGTTTTTATCATTTAACGTAATTATCATGAAAATATTTATGTGTTTCACCAACTGCCATTCGAAAAAGTGGCATACACTTAGAGTTATTGATTTCATTATTCTTCATCGATATCAGCATTCGCACGAATTTAATGTTTTTATCATTTAACGTAATTATCATGAAAATATTTATGTGTTTCACCAACTGCCATTCGAAAAAGTGGCATACACTTAGAGTTATTGATTTCATTATTCTTCATCGATATAAGCATTCGCATGGATTTAATGTAGGGGTGGATCCTGATGGGTAGCCGGAATGAGTGGGGGGTAGACCTCAGACAATACAGACGACAATGGCAGCCTGAGGAGTACAGTTGGTGCTCTTTATTCTGGATGGACACACCGCTATAAGCGGGGTGGAAACGGGGTCAAGTAATGATAGACAGTTATCAATTACAAAAATAAACAACGACACATCTTTCAGAATTATGACAAATATAGGTAATCAGTGTTCACTACACCAAAACATTTGAATCGTTTTGACATTAACTTTAACTTGTTTAAGACATTGCAAATGCCCAAAGTGTATAAACTGGATAAATAACGAATTCCCAACATAATTAATCAAACTTAAAATATCGTAATTCTTCGTTAATCAGGTTTCTCTACACCAAAACCTATTACATATTCATTAGCGCCCAAGTTCCCGACTACAATAGTCACACTCCAAGGCCCAATTGATCGTACACACAAATGCATTATACACGTACCCGTACAGGCATAGCCTACGCATCCATTTCCTCTGCGTGTAATCTACTTGTACATTGAGACAGTGGCGGATCCAGGGGGGGGGGGGGAGGGGGCGGGGGGCCAGGCCCCCCCCCCCCTGGAAAAAAAAACACATGTAAAACACGTGATTTATACCTTTTTTTTGGGGGGGGGGATGGCCACCCCCCCCCCCCCCCTGGCGCCCAAGGGGGGGGGGGGAGGGGGGTGAAAAATTTTAAATTTTCGAGGACCCCCCTAACAAAATGTGCTCACTTCGGGGAAAGAGATTCATTGTTGTACCATAATAAAATACCTCAAAAAATACCAAAATTGTTTGTGTTTTTTATTAACCGACGTTTGCGGTATTTGTGTGTGAGTGTGTGCCTATGTGCGTGTGCGTGCAAGTGCGTGTGTTTGTGTGTGTGTCCTTGTGTGTGTGTTTGTGCGTATGTGTGTGTGCGTGCGTGTGTGCGTGTGTGTGTCTGTCTGCCTGTCTTTGTTCAATTCACTGTTTTATTCATCACCCAGTAAATTGGCGCAAGTGAAATTTGGCAGTCTTGTAAAGATTGTCTGATGTTCAGTCATGCGTGAACGGATTCAAATGAAAATGGTACCTAAATGTACTGGGAGGATAACTCTATCAAGACATATCATTAAATCCCTAATTAAATATTCATACTTCAAACAATACAACTTTTAAAAAGTGGGACATTCTTTCTGACTCACCCTATGTATTGTATAACAATATTAGCATTAGCATGCCTTTTGTTTTGATTGGATTTAACGTAATTATCATGAAATATTTATAGAACAGTGCAGCAGCATTAAAAATAAATAATAATAAGCAAGATGAAACATCAACAATTCAACAAAATTATGTGGGAGAGAGAGAGTGCAGTAACAGAAAACAAAAGAAAGAAGAAGAAACAAAATCTGCATTTTACATCCTATGCCCCAATTCTATATGCGTGAGATTGCGTTTCCTGATCGTTTTTAATTCTTCAATGAACCACCAATCCAATCAAATTAGTGATTTAAGATCTATTTATTTTTCATTTCGGAAAGTGGTAGTTTTAAATTCGCTAGTAAGAAATTAAAAGATAATGATTTCCTCGACTTTAGCGAGAGAGAGGGAAAGAGAGAAAAGTAAGAGAGAGAGAGAGAAAGAGAGAGAGGGGGAGAGGAGAGAGAGAGGGGGGGGGGGGGGAGAAGAGAGAGGGGGAGAGGGGGGGGGGGGGACTCAGATTTGGTTTGCACGGGGGTGTGCCGCCCAAGCCTCGAAATCCCTACTTATTTTTAAGGGTAGTTTTGGGGGATTTTTCTCGAAGGCCCATTTTCCACAATTTTTGGGTATTTGCTATGCAAACGGACCGATTTTTGATAGTATTTTTGTTTAAAATGGGACCCGTGTTTAAGGATTTTTTGTAAAAAATTGACCCATTTGAACGGCACACCCAGTTTGTCTTAATATGTGAGTATCCCCCCCCCCCACCCCCCAGGGGCTATTATTTCCTCAAACCAAATAGTGCACTTGTGACCCAATACTCGCAGAAACAGTGGACGAACACTGCCCTCTCTTGTGAATGTTAGTATAATTTATCTCCTTATCCTTATTCTATCTCCTTATTCAATCCGAGGCATGTGATCGATCAATGAAGAATAGTAATAAAGAAAAAGCGGCTAAAAAAAGTTGAAATGAAACAGCACCAATTGTTATCTCTATAGAGATGACATCAAAATTTAGAAAAGAAACTTTCATGAACATATCCAACCCTTGTGTGATTTGACCTTCAAGGCTTCAACCCTGTCTTTTATGTTTTGTTCCGTCTTCTTTCTCGTTATTGGTACTACCTCATCATTCGATCTTATATTTACTTTTAATTTTACAATTTGTTTTTATTATTGCAGGTGGTCCTCGACAAATCATTTTAGATTTTTGACTACCCCTTCTACATTTGCTGATTTTTTCTTTTTAAAACATACATTGTTCCATATGGAGTCGCTTTGTATAGGCTATGCTGTACATGTTCTATTAATGTATTGTATGTATGTATTTCATTTTATGAATTTTCCTATCTTTGGCATTTGTGGAGAAATAAATTGAATTGAATTGAATTGACAAAATTGAACCCAGTGAGATTTGTTACGTTTTTTTGTATCGTCTTGGGTTAGGGTTGCAACAAGGTTTTAGGTTTAGTTTAAGAGTAGGGTTATAGGTGTACGGCCTAGTTTTTCAATGGGGGGGGGGGGGGGGGGGGGGGGTAACGCCTCTTGTCAAAATATCGTGTATATTTTCGCCAACAGAAAAGACACTGAAATCATCTTTAAACAGTTATGCTGTCATCAATTATACTACCCCCTAATTGGCGCGGCACTGGCGTCCTTTTGCAAGGCATTAATCTACATTCGCCACTCTCAACCCAGGTGTTAAATGGGTACCGGTAAAAGGGAATTTCTTGAATGCTGTGAGCACCGAAACGGGCAGCCAAACTAGAGTTTGGATGATATTGGATCATCTTGAGCTCGATCGATTGATCCTCATTACCAGGTCCCTCGGAGAGGACCTTAAGCCGTCGGCCATCTGGTTGCATACTAACAAGCATTTATGCTTTCTTAGCAGTCAGGTGAAATAACCACCACCACAAAATCATTGCTTGCTAGACAATTATGAGCGCTGTAAATAAACAATATTGCGACAATTGTTAAAGGTAAAGACCAGATATGGTCATGCGATTGCATTGTGAAAGAAACGTTGTGGAATCGATCAGAAAAGGTTGATCATCTAGCAGATAAGTATTTGTGTGTACTGCAAGTTCTGGAATCATCAAAATGATAAGAAATATAGCCCAGTCTTCGTAAAGTTACAAGCACTGTACACAGAAAGATGTATATGGGACTATACGCACACGTGCGCGACACGTGCGTTTATCTCTCACAGACCATGTAGATAAACTAATTTACCAAATATATCAATTAGTAGGCGGTTTCCCGGCAACATTTTTATCATCATGTATTAGTCAAAACATATTCTTTCACATGATTGGTAATAAGAGCTTCCATTTCATTTTTTTGAAATTGGGGCGTTTCCAATACTGGTCTTCACCTTTAACCAATGTAATTTTAAATTATAATGATTTTAAAATATATTGAATATTTTAATTAAATAGTTGCTTAATTTTAGATAGATTTAATACGAATAACGTTGGTGTGATAATTAAACTAAAAGAAAAACAGAATTTTCTGAAAAATACAGGATACATTATATTGATAATGGAGTAAGGTTTTCGTCTTTATTCACATCAAGATACAAGGTTCAGTCAAATTTGTAGCTGTTTTACCTGTTTTCTCTTCATTATTATTCTTCATTGATCCATAATAATCACGCCTCGGATTGAATAAGGAGATAAATTATACTAACATTCACAAGAGAGGGCAGTGTTCGTCCTCTTCTTCTGCGAGCATTGGGTCAGAAGTGATTTGGTTTTCTCTTTCTCTCTCTCCTTCTATCTCTCTCTCTCTCTTTCTCGATTCCCGTATTTCTTTCCTTTTCTCTCTCTCTCTCTCTTTCCATTTTATTTTTCACCCTTCCCTCTCTCTCCTTTTCTCTCGCTTAGTAAGTGGAGCATTTTTTCTTCTTCGTACTAGCAAATTAAAAAAAAAACCTTTCCGAAATTCACTAATTTGATTTGGATTGGTTCATGAAAAATTAAAACGTACAGGAAACGAAATCTCGGGCAGAGAGGATATAACATGCAGAAATAATCAATAACGAAATGAATTCGGAACAGAATGTACTTGCTTCCCAGATTTCGTCTGTTTTTGTTCTTTATTTTTGGTTGTTGCCGCTGCACTTCTCTCTTTCCCACATAATTCTGTTCAATTGTTGATGTTTTGTCCTGCTCATTATTTTGCTTTAAAAAAAATACATTTTGTTTTTATCTGCTATTCCATATTAGTAATTTATGTAATTTGTAATTTCAGTCCATCTTAATGCTGATATCGTTGAAATATCAACATGTTGATACCGAAAACCAATCTAGCGTTTAGGTACGGTGAAATCGGGCATGTCCTGTTGCTTGGCAACTAAATTGTTTGAACGCTAATTGCAAACGTTGACATCCCTTGAGAATTTCAATGTAGGATGCTGTAGTTAAATGCTGTACTAAATGCAATTTAACTTCCATTTAGTTCATTCCCTCCCTCCCCGCAATGGAATGGCAGAAGGAGAGGGGAGAAACAAAAAAGAAAAGAAAAAATTAAATCAAAGAAAGAATGAGAAAAAAGAAGAAGGATAGAACAATAGAAAAGGTAATGGGGGGAAAGAACCCTCCAAAGAGAAGAAGATCCCTCCCACACCCTCACCTGATCGATTGCTTTGTTAATTCACAATTTTGTCATCCAGTGTCTCCCCTCACCCCCCCCCCCCTGATCATGATGCCCTTCAACACAACATCATAACACAACGCTCTCTCTCTCTCTCATCCCCTCTCTCTCTCTCTCTCTCTCTCCCTTCTCTCTCTCTCCCTCCCCTCTCTCTCTCTCTCTCTCCCTCTCACTCTCTCTCTCTCTCTGTCGCTCTCTCTTTCTCTCTCTCTCTCTCTCTCTCTCACACTCTTTAAGTGTATGCCACTTTTTTCGTATAGCAGTCGGTGAAACACATTAATATTTTAAGCCCCAATGAACACATGCATACAATCAAGGCAATTTTATTACTAACGAAATATATGGAACCTTCGACTTATTGTAATACAATACATGTTTAAAATAAATAGTCCATATAAATTGTTAAAAAAAACTTTTTCCTTTAGAAGTAAAATACAAAAACAGCCGATCCTTGCTACAGTCGAATGTTATTACAGCAATGGATTATTGATTCATTAGGGCGTATTTATTATGCAGCTTGTTCTTTTATTTCATATTACTTGAAGTTTGAAATGATTATTCCATATTACAACTACAAGAATACACTTATCGTGCCCTATTCTTTGTGAATACCTCTTGAGCTCCTGTATTGAAGGCCTCCTTTACAAAATATTAGTGTTCTCACTCTACCAACTAATTATCTCAAGCTTCTAGGTATTTCTTGAATGAGTTCACATTTTACTTTCAAAGCGAATTTCTGCAGTATTATGCATTCCAATTACTCCTCTTGTGTTCACGTTGTAATATCAATGACAATCAATTTTCTGTAATACTTTTAAGAGTGGTGTAAGAACAAGGGCGTAGCACGGGTCTAGCACTGAAGAGAGAGGGGGGGCTCTCGTATTATCAGTGAGGATCAGTGAGGACTGGTTTCAATTGGGTGGATGGGTTTTGCGCCACTTTACATGGCCAATTATTATTATTATTATTATTATTTTTTTTTTGGGGGGGGGGGGAGGGGGAGTTGGATATGTCATTTTCTTATCACCTCCCCTTCCACCCTTTCTTTACCCCTCCCCTCTCCCTTTCTCTTTCTCTTTCTATCTCTCTCCCTCCCTCTCTCTCCATCTCCCCCTCGCTCTCTCTCTCTTACATTTTCCTCATTGATTTAATTATAAGGGGGAGTGGAACGTATCCCCGTGCTTCCCATAGCTATGCAACCTCCTTCGAACGCCAATACCTACGAAAAAGGGGCTAATTACCCTATTAAACTGCATTTCCACAGTCAAGGACTAATCAACAACAACATGCATAAACTGGGTTATCAACAAATTGCCTCCTTTTGTCATTCCTGTGTGCCAATTTATTTACGCAATCCCTCATATTATCTAGACCTTCATCATCACTTTGAGGAAAATCGAGAGAGAAAGAAAAAAAGGCCAATGCCACATTATTATTTAATACCTTTCTGCACACAATAATCGAAAAATATAGAATGCGAACACAATTCCCTTCTTTTCTCGTATTGAGTTGATGACCATTTCCATTAAAATTTAAATGGCATTAAAAAAATTATTTGTCTTATTACTTGATCCGAAGCTTTCGACATGATGGATTGGATTGGGTTTTTGTTCTTTTTCCAAGAGCAAACAATTGAAAAAGGTCATTGACTTAAGCGGTCTACTACCACATCGTATTGTGAATAATTTCTGCTCTTTGTAACATTTTATGATCTTGTTTAAAAAATAAATAAATTCTAAGAAATGAGGAAAAGATATAATTGAATTGAATTGCGATGGTTTACTGTATACACAAAAAACAAGAATGATATATTCCGTGGGCCTTCCAATCAGTTCAGCGCAGCAAAACGAGAGCCAACGATCGAAATGACCAAATTGGTATGAACTTTGTTAATTCTTTCCATGGAACTGATCGTTTTGAGATCAGGGAACATTTTTATATTGAATTTGGATGTCAAATCCAACCAATCAAATGCAAAAATATTGGACTGGTTTCGAACATTAATTAGTGCAAATAATCATGTTGTGGCCAACAAGTGACTGAAATGACCAAATTGTTGTTGTGTGATATAGGTATCAATTTGACCACTTCTTCTAGCAACAGGGCCCTGTTTCACAAAACCTGTTATCAATTATAAGTTACAATGACTGTTATAAGCTACTAAAATCGTTGCATTTGATTGGCTGAGAGCGAATTTGTCATGGAGATTTAGTATATATATATCGACTGCTATGAGAGGCCTGGCTCAAGGGGACGTTGCATCCTCCCATGACCCCGAGGCGCGCCTGGGTCCCCGAGAGCCAACAGCCAGGCCTCGAATATTAAAGCAGTCGATATGTCTTTTACATACCGAATTGACACACAAATCTACCAAGAATTCTTACTTATCCTTTTCTTGAGTAAAGATTGGGTAAAACATCACATAAAATCTGAGACACTGTCTGTTAATCTTCGCTGGAAAGATGACTGAATGCTACACTCATTTTGGGGATCGCAGACAAAAAGCACTGTATGGTATCCGCGCTCGCACAAACTAAGTTTTGACATGTAAAACCAATGGGGATCGCAGCAAAATTTTACTATTTTCCCGGTACCCGGAATCCTGCGGGAATCTCACTCATGAACTATTAACCACTACTGGCATTGTTCGTTTCTTAACGGGAATGGTTAAAATCACGACTCCAATTTTGACCAATCAGATGGCTAGATTTTTAAAGAGAGGTATATAACAGTTTTTATTGATAGCATAGAGATATCGACTGCTTTGAGAGGCCTGGTTGTTTTATATGCCCAAGGAAACGCGCGCCGAGGGGTCATGGCAGGATCTGCTAGTTCCCTAGAGCATATAAGGCAGCCAGACCTCGAATATTAAAGCAGTCGATATGCCTTTTATATGCCGAATTGAAACAAAAATCTAACAAGAATTCTTACCTTATCCTTTTATTGAGTAAATATTGGTTAAAACATCACGGAAAATCTGAGACACTGTCTGTTAATCTTAACTTTAAAAATGACTGAAATTTTCCATCATTTGGGAATCGCAGACAAAAAGCACTGTATGGTGTCCGCGCTCGCACAAAGACAATTTTAACACGTAAACCAGTGGGTATCGCAGCAAAATTTTACTATTTTCATGGTAACCGGAATTTTGAGGGATCTCACTCACTCTAGTACCGGGTATGGTGGCTCAGTGGTTAGAGCGTCCGCCTCATGAAAGGGAGGTCGTGGGTTCGAACCCCGGCCGAGTCATACCAAAGACTTATAACAATGGGACCTCCTGCCTTCTAGCTAGGCGCTCAGCATATTAGATTGGAGAAGGGTAGTAATAACATATTTATGTTATGCAGGGCCCGCTGGAAGAGCAGTTTCATAACTGAAGTGGCTACCCTTTGTAAATAAAACGTTATTATTATTATTATTATTACTAGGACTATTAACCGTCATTGGCATTTTACGTTTCTTTACGGGATTGGCTAAAATCACGACCAATCAATTTCGACCAATCAGATGGCTGGATTTCTAAAGTGAGGTATATAACAAGTTTTATGAAACAGGACCCAGGGCACATTTTTACATTGAAAAGGCCTTTAAAATCTGAAACATTACCCCCTTACCAAACGTGGCCGTAATGGTCACTTTAGGTGAAAAAAGTGGCCAAACTGATCAAAACGTTGTGCGTATAGTCAACAGGACTGATATATTTTGAGTCAGCACACCAGTTTTACCCCTGATAATTATTTAACCTTCGCAACCAAAAATTTGGATTATATTCCCTTATCTCCAAATGTATAACAATGCCACAGATGATATTGTTGTCCACTCTTTCCCCACAATGCGTGAAATCGTCCAAACACTGGTGTCGTCATGATGACGCTTTGGATTGTGGATCCATCGTATTATCCTGTCCTTCAGCTTCAGCAGCGCATAATCCCCTTCAAGGAACAGTAGCAGACTACAGTAACAGACTTCACCTGGGTAGAGAGGTAACTGTCAATACAATGATTTATCAAAAATTACATCAGTCAACGATTCATTCTATTTAGAGCAAGAAGGTCGTTATCTGGGGTGTAGATTTCAGTAAGAAGGGCGCTTATTATTTATCTGAGTAAAATGTTAAAGTATTATCCACTCTAAATATCAAGGGTGTGAAAGATGCCGCCGGCCGGCCGGTCGGGCTGTTTAGCTGGCAAAACAAATCTCTCTACACGAGGATGTCATGAGATGTTGCGTTGCGAAGATCTGCTAGGGAACATCGAAAACAACCTTTCAGTAGATTCCGCGCCAAAGTCCGATAAGAACGTTTCGTCACCGAGTAGATGATCACATTGCACAGAGGATTGAGGAGCAGTGGCCAACTCACCAACACCCTAATGACGGTCGACACATCTGTAACCTTGGAAATATATATTTGGGATATTGTGAAGGGTGCCCATGCCGCGACGTAGGTGCCCGTCACCAAAAGTGTCATGCGTATCGCTTTGTGGTTGACATTCTTCTTGGCCGCCGGGGGCCTTTCGTCCGGTAAGTCTGGCTCGTCTTTCCCGGCTACTTTGGAGACTCGAGTTGTGAATTCCTGGACCTGAATACGTCTTGCGTGTCTCTTGCTGATGCAGATGATCCGTGCGTAAATGATGGCCAGGATGGGAAGGAAAGACCAGATACAAAGTGAGAAGATCGCGAGCGAATACGCGATGAAGCTCGGTTCGTAGAAGATCATGATACAAGCGCCCAGTTTGGAGTGTTGAATTATTCCCAGGCCTAGGGGGTTTACGAAAAGTATGACAAGGAGAAACGTTGCTTCAGTGATGACTGCACTTATGGCGATCATGACAGCTTTTCGCCGATCCATGATGGCCATGTAGCGGAGCGGAGAGGCTATACTGAAGAAGCGATCCAGATTGAGGAGCAGCAAACTACCGGAGGATAGACCGGCGACTAGCGTCAAACCGAAACCAAAGATCTTGCAGACGACATCTCCGAAAGGCCAACCACCAACGATGGCAGAAGGCAAAGCTGGAAGGATAACGACACCGAGAAGGATATCAGCAGAGGACAAACAGTTGTAGAAGACTTTACTGGCTTCGTTGATGTCAGGTAGGCGAGGGATGACGATGAGGTTCAAGATGTTGGTGCAGATGATCAGGACGGCGAAAATGAAGACGACAAGGCCTTGAAGAATATAGATAAGTCTCTTGGCGTCGTCATCCTCCTCCCCTTTGGACCCGAGGGTGTTGTTTAGCGTCTCCATGTCTGGTTAGATCTGCAGTGGAAAGGATGAACGATGAAATAATCGGTAATTTTTTAGTATACTGTGACATAAGTAATTATCGCCTACACTGCGTGCAGTCCGGACAAGCGACGCTCTCTCTCTCTCTCTCTCTGTATCGCTCTTTTCTCTCTCTCTCTCTCTCTCTCTCTCTCTCTCTCTCTCTCCTCCTTCATCTTTCTCTCCCTCTGTACCCCTCCTTCTCTCTGTTTCTATCCCCTCTCCCCCTTCCTCCCATCTTCCAGTCCCTCTCCTCTCTCCCTCCATCCCTTCAGCGCCCACCCCCATGTATGTATGTGTGTGTGTGCGTGTGTGTGCGTGTGTGTGTGTGTGTGCGTGTGCGTGTGTGTGTGTGTGTGTGTGTGTGTGTGCGTAAGTGCGCGTGTGCCTGTCCCACCATGGACCTACTACATGGTCCCACTCACAACTGCATTGCTTTAAAAAAAAAAATTGCTGTCAATCAGAAAAGCGACTGGCAATCAAGTTTCAACCGTCCTTCCCGCGGAAATCGACATGTGTCAACATTCTGTATAGCTGCCTTACTCAAGTGGTGTCTTGGACAAATAAGTGGTGATTTATACAATTTTATTGCAATAACTACGCTGAAGTGTAATGTCTGCATTCATTTACAATAAAGCGTAAAGTGTAAAGTGAAACGCCAGTGAATATGAAATAAAAGTAATATATGAAAGATTTGATAAATACCTAAATAAATAAATACAATCAAATATCCATAACAAATTAAAAAATAATGAAATAGATTTATAGGAATAGTAATGAATGAAAGAAGAAATGAATAAATGTATTGAGAAAAATAAATAAATTAAATGATAAATGAACGAATAAAATAAATAAATGAATAAACAAATAGATAAATACACACACGGTATGCTTATGATTTAACTAACCGATTTCTATCCATTTATCCTCTTTATAATACACGCTCCACTTTGTAATGAAGGAAGAAATGTATAAATAAATAAATGAATACAAAAATCAATGAATTCAATAATCAAGGAATGAATAAAATAAATAAATGAATAAACAAATAGATAAATACACAAACGGTATGCTAATGATTTAACTAACCGATTTCTATCCATTTATCCTCTTTATAATACACGCTCCACTTTGTAATGAAGGAAGAAATGTATAAATAAATAAATGAATACAAAAATCAATGAGTTCAATAATAAGTGAATGAATAGAATAAATAAATGACTATACAAACAGATAAATACACAAACGGTATGCTTATGATTTAACAAGTCAATTTCGATCCATTTATCCTCATTATACTACACGCTCCACTTTGTAAAAGAATAATAATGGATGAAAGAAGAAATGTATAAATAAATAAATGAATACAAAAATCAATGAATTCAATAATAAAGGAATGAATTTAAAAAATAAATGAATTAACAAATAGATAAATACACACACGGTATGCTTATGATTTAACTAACCGATTTCTATCCATTTATCCTCATTATAATACACGCTGCACTTTGTAAAACAATAATAATGGATGAAAGAAGAAATGTATAAATAAATAAATGAATACAAAAATCAATGAGTTCAATAATAAAGGAATGAATAGAATAAATAAACGACTATACAAACAGATAAATAAACAAACGGTATGCTTATGATTTAACTAACCGATTTCTATCCATTAATCCTCATTATAATATTGCTTGAGTTTTTTTTTAAATACAAGTGCCATGTAAATGGACATCGCTATTTTGCCTAATGGGGTAAATACCAGTCGTTAATGAAAAATGCATCAAAAGTGGCTGGATTAAAACGTGTACTCTTTTTTTTTGTCTACACCGCACGAACCACTGCTTCCGGGCTAAAAACGTCTCTCATGCATAATACAGTAGCAATTATAATGGTTAAGCTTATACAAAAGATACATCGTGTACTACTCTATGCGTAATAATAATTGTTGTAGTTGGGGCACAATAGAGTACAAATCGTCCTTAAGTATCTCTTTTTTGGCGAGTGAGATAGAGAAAGAGAAATACCATGTAGAAAACGTTGCATTATTGCCCTATTGATGTACACAATTTGAACATTGTATGAAACATGACTTCTTAAAGGCACACTGTCCTACTTGTAGCTACTTGCTCCTTCTATATAGAAAACTTCCCCAATCGGTGCCTGTTGGTCCCCCATGATCCTCTTTTTCTTATGTTAAATGAGAGCTGAGTTAATGAGATAGCCACCTGTCGCAGTGACCTCGCTGGCTCGCTGGGTGGTCTAATCCATTATAGCTGAAGTAGTAAAGCCTGCCTTTAAAAGAAGCGGGTTTCCATTTCTGTACATTAATGTACAGAAGCGGAAATTCACTTGCAAATGAAGGCACAGTGATCAGATCGTTTGGAGTGGAAATCCACGGTCAAAATTAGTGGAATCCAAGTCAATTCAATTAATTCAAATGTCATTTCCATTCTCGAAAGAGTTATCCAGCCATTAACTCATAGCCTGCCATAAGGCTGCATGCACGCTACCGTTTTAGTGCTTTGTTAATGCGAGCGAGCTATTGCTTCGCTGCCTTGTGCATGCTTGCACGCATTCGTAATAGCAATTATTGTTCATGCTAATTGAACCGTGCTGTGTGTTTCGCACGCGCCATTCATAGAACCATCGCGTTTTAAAATCAGATTATCTAAACATAAACTTGGCACGGGGGGGATTTGGGGCTTGGCACAATGGGGATTAGCCCTGTGGCATGATTTAATTTGGAGAAAGAATGGCTCTTTTAAAATGGATTTCCACTCCCCTGCATTCAGACAGTTCATGTACTTTCTCTCCCCTCCCTCTTCATCTCTATATCTCTTTCTCTCCCCTTCCTCTTCGTCTCTATCTATCTACCTCTCTCCCCTCCCTCTTCGTCTCTCTATCTCTTTCTCCCCCTTCCTCTTCGTCTCTATCTATCTCCCTCTCTCCCCTCCCTCTTCGTCTCTCTATCTCTTTCTCCCCCTTCCTCTTCGTCTCTATCTATCTCCTTCTCTCCCCTCCCTCTTCGTCTCTATATCTCTTTCTCTCCCCTCCCTCTTCATCTCTATATCTATCTACCTCTCTCCCCTCCCTCTTCGTCTCTATCTCGCGCGTTTATCGGGGCTTGCCACTAGATATGTACATATCGTACCCCACTATCATACCCCACTATCGAACCCCACTATACGATCGTGATTTGCGGGATGTCGCGTTTATCGACTCTTCACGATTCACAATAAAGGCCTTGTCTCTTCGCAGCTGCTCAGCGCTATTTCTCCGAACCGGAAACTAGCCTGGGAATTCCTATTTGTATGTGAGGTTCAAAACAGCTTTGCGTTTATCGATCTCTCAGAAACGTGATTCTGGCTGTATGTCACATTCAAAACACACCTTTTTGCGTCTTTAGATATGCCCATATCTAGCTAAAGCCCTTTAAAAAAGGCTTTGCGTTTATCACCTTCTAAATTTGCCTGAAAGACGTTTGAGAAACCTGATTCTAGCCAAAAATTTGGTCGATAAACGCAACCTCTTTCTATCTATCTTCAAATCTCTCTCTCTCTCTCTTTCTTCTTCTCTATCTATCTCCCTCTCTCCCCTCCCTCTTTGTCTCTAAATCTCTTTCTCTCCCCTTCCTCTTCGTCTCTATCTATCTACCTATCTCTCTCTCTTTCTTCTTCTCTATCTATCTCCCTCTCTTCCCTCCCTCTTTGTCCCTATATCTCTTTCTCCCCCTTCCTCTTCGTCTCTATCTATCTACCTATCTCTCTCTCTTTCTTCTTCTCTATCTATCTCCCTCTTTTTCCTCCCTCTTTGTCTCTATATCTCTTTCTCCCCCTTCCTCTTCGTCTCTATCTATCTCCCTCTCTCTCCGCCCTCTTCGCCTCTATATATATCTCCCTCTCTCCCCTCCCTCTTTGTCTCTATATCTCTTTCTCTCCCCTTCCTCTTCGTCTCTATCTATCTACCTCTCTCCCCTCCCTCTTCGTCTCTATCTATCTACCTCTCTCCCCTCCCTCTTCATCTCTATATCTCTTTCTCTCCCCTTCCTCTTCGTCTCTATCTATCTACCTCTCTCCCCTCCCTCTTCATCTCTATATCTCTTTCTCTCCCCTTCCTCTTCATCTCTATATCTATCTACCTCTCTCCCCTCCCTCTTCATCTCTATATCTCTTTCTCTCCCCTTCCTCTTCGTCTCTATCTATCTACCTCTCTCCCCTCCCTCTTCGTCTCTATCTATCTACCTCTCTCCCCTCCCTCTTCGCCTCTATATCTCTTTCTCCCCCTTCCTCTTCGTCTCTATCTATCTCTTTCTCACCCCTTCCTCTTCGTCTCTATCTATCTACCTCTCTCCCCTCCCTCTTTATCTCTATATCTCTTTCTCTCCCCTTCCTCTTCGTCTCTATCTATCTCTTTCTCACCCCTTCCTCTTCGTCTCTATCTATCTCCCTCTCTCCCCTCCCTCTTCGTCTCTCTATCTCTTTCTCTCCCCTTCCTCTTCGTCTCTATCTATCTCCCTCTCTCCCCTCCCTCTTCGTCTCTCTATCTCTTTCTCTCCCCTTCCTCTTCGTCTCTATCTATCTCCCTCTCTCCCCTCCCTCTTCGTCTCTCTATCTCTTTCTCTCCCCTTCCTCTTCGTCTCTATCTATCTCCCTCTCTCCCCTCCCTCTTCATCTCTATATCTCTTTCTCTCCCCTTCCTCTTCGTCTCTATCTATCTACCTCTCTCCCCTCCCTCTTCATCTCTATATCTCTTTCTCTCCCCTTCCTCTTCGTCTCTATCTATCTCCCTCTCTCCCCTCCCTCTTCGTCTCTCTATCTCTTTCTCCCCCTTCCTCTTCGTCTCTATCTATCTACCTATCTCTTCCCTCCCTCTTCATCTCTATATCTCTTTCTCTCCCCTTCCTCTTCGTCTCTATCTATCTCCCTCTCTCCCCTCCCTCTTCATCTCTATATCTCTTTCTCTCCCCTTCCTCTTCGTCTCTATCTATCTACCTCTCTCCCCTCCCTCTTCATCTCTATATCTCTTTCTCTCCCCTTCCTCTTCGTCTCTATCTATCTACCTCTCTCCCCTCCCTCTTCATCTCTATATCTCTTTCTCTCCCCTTCCTCTTCGTCTCTATCTATCTCCCTCTCTCCCCTCCCTCTTCGTCTCTATATTTCTTTCTCTCCCCTCCCTCTTCATCTCTATATCTATCTACCTCTCTCCCTCCCTCTTCATCTCTATATCTCTTTCTCTCCCCTTCCTCTTCGTCTCTATCTATCTCCCTCTCTCCCCTCCCTCTTCGTCTCTATATCTCTTTCTCTCCCCTTCCTCTTCGTCTCTATCTATCTCCCTCTCTCCCCTCCCTCTTCATCTCTATATCTCTTTCTCTCCCCTTCCTCTTCGTCTCTATCTATCTCCCTCTCTCCCCTCCCTCTTCATCTCTATATCTCTTTCTCTCCCTTCCTCTTCGTCTCTATCTATCTCCCTCTCTCTCCGCCCTCTTCGCCTCTATATATATCTTTTTCTCTCCCCTCCCTCTTCGTCTCTATCTATCTACCTCTCTCCCCTCCCTCTTCGTCCCTATATCTCTTTCTCTCCCCTTCCTCTTCGTCTCTATCTATCTACCTATCTCTCCCCTCCCTCTTCATCTCTATATCTCTTTCTCTCCCCTTCCTCTTCGTCTCTATCTATCTACCTCTCTCCCCTCCCTCTTCGTCTCTATATCTCTTTCTCTCCCCTTCCTCTTCGTCTCTATCTATCTCCCTCTCTCCCCTCCCTCTTCATCTCTATATCTCTTTCTCTCCCCTTCCTCTTCGTCTCTATCTATCTACCTCTCTCCCCTCCCTCTTCATCTCTATATCTCTTTCTCTCCCCTTCCTCTTCGTCTCTATCTATCTACCTATCTCTCTCTCTTTCTTCATCCACACTGTTGCCCATAAAGTTGGGATATTTTTTTCTTTCATCTTTTCATGAAATAATGTTGACAATATGGTTTGCAATATGGTTTATAATCTTTAATAGAAACCCGTTATTGATCAATATAAAGAGTAAGAGAGATCGATCAATAAAAACCTGATAATATATATACTGTATTTATACAAAATCAATCATTATTCTCGCGATGACCCATAAACAATATTTTCTCCAACTTAATGGGCAACAGTATATCATTTACTGTATTGCCCCATTTCTCAGATGTGATCTATCTTTATATTTTATCCCACTCTATATCGACCAATCTATCTTCATCATTGATTTTCCATCACTCTATTTGCACTTTCATTCATTAAGTTTGAATGCACGGTTTGCTCAACATTCGCATACATGACTGTGCTTCGCCGGAAATTAAAATTTCGTTTGCCAACATTTCCTTTTGTGTTAAAGTGGATGAGTTGCACGATACTTCTTTTCCGGCATACATCTCATCAGTTCGTTCAAATAGGCGGAAAATGGATGAACACTCTTTGTATTCGCAGAAAAAAGGAAAAAAGGAGAAAAGAAAGCAATGTAGGCCTACCCTATATCGCTAGCGGATGTGAAGGAGGGGCGAGGATGATATTAATATCTGGCCCATGTAACCTTAACAATTGACTTTTTATTGTAAAAACCTCCAATCTGAGCTTGGTGCAATTAATTGTATCTTGCCATGTACGCCCTACATCTATCTGTAACATATAAAATTAACTTTAAGTAGAACTGTCTATCGTGACAGTTTCGGCTGATCGAAGGAAATATGACTAATGTGTGTGTACGTGTGTGTGTGCGTGTGTGTGTGTGTGTGTGTGGTTGGGGGGGGGGGGGGTCAGTCAATAATTAATATATCTTTCTATGCTACAGAGCCCTGACCTCATTATTGTCTGGTGCATTGGATAGAAAAAAAATCCTTTTTTCTATCTCTGACATAACTAATCTATTAATCAATATACCAGATGAGAGCTAAAAACGTGTTTGATTATAATGGCTCAGTGGCAGAGCAGTTAGTGAAACTTTGGTAAGGCATCGATCCTCATTACCAAGTCCATCAGAGAGGACTTTAAGCCATCGGACCCCTGGTTGCTTACTTACAAGCACATGCATGCTTTCTTGGCAGTCAGGTAAAACAAACAAACAAACAAACCCCCCCCCCCCAAAAGACTTCCACAACATTTTACAGCAATCATGGCAATGGATATAGAAGCTACTAAAATTGGCTGTGAATTTGTTAATATAGAATTTCAAACTTGTTACTGATAATTAGTTTTTATGAGATTAGGTCCAAAATGATATGCTTCGGCAGACCACGTCTTTGGTCTTGTGGAGGTGGCGTAGTAAAGTGGATCGATCAGTTGGCTTCAATTGTGAGGTCAAGAGTTCGAACCCACCCATGGTAAATTATGTTAAGGAGGCACGATAGCTCAGTCGGCAGTGCAGTGGTCACCGTTACCCGGATGCCCGGGTTCGAAACCAAGGCGATGCGCTAGTGTCTCTCGGTGAGGACCTTAAGCCGTCGGTCCTCTGGTTGCTTACTAACATCTTAGCAGTCATGTACAATAACCACCACTACTACATGTCCTCGTGCAGACAAGACATTAATACTTTGACAAGATCATCCTATTTTATGTGTATTCTACCTTTCAGTAAACTAAATTTATATTTGGAGCCTTGTGAAGTTGGCTGATAAACGGAAGGTAGTGAATTATAGAAAGATTATTGTTAAGCATTATGGAATTGATAATGTATTTTGCGATTTATAATGTTGCGCAATCTGGATTTTGCCTTCTTGCCTTAGCGCACTAAAGCATGATTTGAGAAAGGCACACTAATCACTTCACCTAGATGGAGAGAGGCAAATTATATTTAAAATACATTAGTGCGCGGCTGGGATTTGAATCCTAAACTTTTCCACTGAGAGACATGTAAATAAACCAAAATAACCAAGACCAATCCCGAGTGACCACCATCTATGAAATGCCATAGATGTCAGGAAGAAAAGAAAAAATCAATTACTCAATAAAGTTCAAGGATGTTGGGCCGATGATGGGGACGATTAATGATTTATTGTCAAGGGTATCTCACTCTCTATAAGTGCTATATCGATTAACTTTGGCAATCATGCTGAACAAGGGTATAGTAGATGTGTAAAGATTATCAGTAATCAGGTGTTAAAGGTAAAGACCGGTTTTGGTCATGCGATTGCATTGTGAAAGAAACGTTGTGGAATCGATCAGAAAAGGTTGATCATCTAGCATATAAGTATTGGTGTGTACTGCAGGGTTCTGGAATCATCAAAATGATAAGAAATTTGGCCCAGTCTTGGTACATTTACAAGTACTGTACACAGAAAGATGTATATGGGACAACGCGACACGTGCGCGATATCTATCCGGTCCGGATAGATATAATAATTTACCAAATATATAAATTACATGTAGTTGGCGGTTTCCTGGCAAAATTTGTATCATCACGTATTAGTCAAAACATGTGCTTTCACATGATTGGTAATAAGAGCTTCCAATTAATTTTTTGAGAGGAGGGCGTTTCCAAAACTGGTATATCTTTAAGAGTTTCCTCCTTTCTCCGTAGGTATAAGCCGAAACCAAAGGCGCCGAAGAACGGACGAGGTTCCCCCCCCCAGAATGTTGGAACTACAAGGTGCCCAGTGGCGTATCCAGACACTGGTATTAGAAGAAAATGCGTAACATCACTGTTTTTTTCGACCGAGCAGTAAATCTATTTAAATATTTCGTGCGATTTCCCAATCTGCCCCCTTACCCATCCCTCAAATACACTTGTATATATACCCAGTGGCGAATCCAGGGGGGGGGGGGGGTCTCTGCGATATTTCGAGGCCCCCCACAAAAATTATTGCACTCCCCCCCCCCCCCCCCCTACTGACCAAATTATCGGCCGGCGCGATTTTCAAATTTTCGTGAGCCATTTTTTTTTTTACACCGCCTCGTACCCCACCCCCCCCCCCCCCCCCTCCGAAAGAAAAAAAAAGAGAGAAAAAAAAAAAAAAACTATACCGTCTTGAGATTGAGAATGGATACACACCCTAAACACTTTAATTACATCGCATTTTTGCCAATATTTTGTTAATAAATATAAAACATTGGCTAGCTACGTCCGAAATTACAAGAAATGGGCTCAAATACTTTTTGTCTTCTCATATTCATTCTGCAATAAATCGCAACTTTTTAAAAATAAATACATGTTTGTGGCTAGGATGCGTAAGTTTGTAGTTTTGCATTTTGTATTAACCTTACCCTAACTGGTGCTAATCCAAACATGGCTATTAAATGCTCTTTTTTCAAGCTATGCTGGTTCAAATTATGACATTCTCAACGACTGAGAAAAAAATGTATGTTCCACGATCCCAAAGAAGAATTAATTGAAGAAAACCACTTTAAATGCCAAACCTGGTTTGTCTGCTTTTATATTTTATATATATACAGTGTGAGTAAAAAAATAAGTTTGCTCCTAGAAAATTGCTAATTATTAAAAAAAAAAAATCATCTATGAGCAGTAAATTATTATATATCTTATGAAAGAGTGTTTTATCCCAAATCATTTGGAATCATTTGTGTGTGGTATGTGTTCACGCTTGGATGAACAGGAGACATTGTTTAAGAGAGTGCAAAAATCGACTTGCGCCAAAGTAATACATGTGATGTTTGAATAAAACAATTGTGATTTGGTATTAATTCGGTCTTTACAGATCCAATTAACATCCCTATCAAAATGAATCATGCCACACATATTAAATATAAAATGTCAAAGAACATTTGTGCGCGTGTGTGTGTGACTTTGTTTCTGCAAAAAACAAATGCAATGCATCTCATTTGATATAAATTCATTCTCTTACTTTGATACTTTGGCGCAAGTCGATTTTTGCACTCTCGTAAACAATGCCTCCCTGTTCATCGAAGCGTGAACACATACCACACAAAAATGATTCGGGACATAACACTCTTTCAAAACATGTATGATAACCTTTCGTTCATAGCTGACTTTTAAAATAAATGACAATTTTCTGAGTGTTAACTTTTTTTTTTGACTCACACGATACAGCATCATCTTAAATTCAGTATATCGCAGTATCGCTGCTTCCATTTTGACATCATGATTCGAAAAAAAAATTATAATCCAGAGTCCCAGAGTGTGCATGAGCATGGGTTGTCAGAATGAATATTCCTTGGTTTGATGTCAACACAAAGCATTAAACGGGGTCAATGGTGTGCTGATTGCTGAGATAATTCCAATTTCGATGAAATAAAATTTTAAAGAAGAAAAAAAAATTATCGTCTTTTATTTACCTGTTTGAAACGTGGAGAGGATGGCAAGAGAGACACCAAAATACAAGCATGTTCTTTTCGTGTAGCACCATAAGAAACAAACTAAAATGAATCATAAATGTATTCGAATCGCTTTTTCTCTTTTGCTTCCCCTTTCAGATGGAGAAGTCAAAGAAAACAGGGTAGATCTATAAGGAAACTATTGAAGAGACGTTCAAAATGCACCATTCGTGTCCAAAGAATGAATTGTCCGACAGTTTTACACCAGAAAGTCATTTCGTAACAGATACGGGTGACCCTGTGCCTCAAGCGACAATAACGCAGATTTTAAAGCAAAAACAATGTCTGTCTTTTTAAGCTGACGTCGAAGAAATAATAAATTAATATTAAATCATATCCGCATCTCCGAGAATCCTTTCACCAACAGCATGGGTATTTTTCCTGCATTAAACAAACACAACAAAGCAATGTCGTTCGTAACTAGTGCAGAGGTTTTCCAGAATGACCTGCAAGTATGTATTAGAAATAATTTGTTTGATCGTGACAAGTCATGTGCAACTGGAAATGCGACGCCAGCGCCCAAACAATAATAATGATGAATGATAACACGAAGAGTGAGAGCGCTTGTGCCATGTTCATCTACCTCGAATCACCTAATTAGCTAGCGCCTCAATCCGACCCCAAACCGCTTTCAAACCGACTGACTCTTTTCTATTCGGATTAACGTCATATTATTTTATGCGGTCTGTTTGTCGTTGTTGTCCGTGATACCAGGGAGTTGTACCTGTTGATACTGGGCTAATTATACGCAATGCAATTTTGATGCGACCGCCAAAATGAAAGAAAGAAACAAAAATGGAGCGTAAAATATTGATCGCGTTGGTATCAACAATTGACTGAGTGAATATTGTGGTATTCTCGATGCGTACTTGATTCGACGTCATGAGGCGTAATTAAGAAACAGAAACGACAAGAAACTGACCAGGCAATAAGAGGATCGATATATGAATAGGTTTTTCACCTCAAAGGGGAACCAAACCCTTATATTAAGTTGGTTTTAATAGAAGCAGAAAAATGAGAGAAACCGGTCAGTGAAAGTTTGAGCAAAACAACTAAAAAAAGATAAAAATACGGAAGTTATGAATATTTGAAGGCGCGATTAATCTAACACAAATCTTGACGTATCTTGCCAGGTATTAAGCGGATATTGCTCAAACTTTTTACTATTTTGTTAATTCTTATTTTTCTGCTTTTAATATTAGAACCAAAGTGATATCAGGATGGACTTCCCCTTTAAGGGCTCTAGTGCCACTGGGGGATATTAATACACTGCAAAACTTTCTGTCAATGTTGTGTGAGGATTATGAAATGGCAAGAGGGTGCAAGAAAAAGAAGTCGATATGACGAGTTCGATTTAGTATGATTTTTGAAATTTAAGCGTGAGATAATGCTCAATGCTCCAACAATTAAACGAGCACAGATAGAGATAGAGAGAGAGAGAGAGAGAGAGAGAGAGGGAGAGAGAGAGAGAGAGAGAGAGAATGAGAGAGAATGAGAGAGAGAGAGAGAGAGAGAGAAAGGAAGAGAGAGGGAGATGGTGTAGAGAATGAAAGGGGGAGAATAGAGATAGAAAACAGAAAGATATAAGGAAGGGAGTAGAGAGAGAGAGAGAGAGAGAGAGGGGGGGGGGGAGGTGGGAAAGGAGGAGAATAACTATACAAAGAAAGTAGGAAAGAAAAAAAAGAGGGAAGAAAGGAGATGGGGAAAGTGGGGACGAGGCAAAATGAGAACGAGAGGATGGATAGGGAACAATTGAATAAGGCTATAAATAGGAGGAAGGTAGTCAAGAAAAGTGCTATACACGGACAGAAATCAAAGAAGACAGGGGGAGAAAGAAAGAGAGTGCAAACAAGTAGGGGGCAGGAACGTTTACAAGCTAGACAGAGACGAGAGAACAAGAGGGAGAGAGAGAGAGAGAGGGACTTAATACTTAATATGATAATTACATTAATTATAAATAGCCAGAAAACCCAAAACAAAACACAACGAAACTAGACATTGTGATCGTGCCAAGGATACACGAGCGTTATCGCATTATTTATTTGTTCATACAAGCATGTCAGATCATCAATATGACATTTAAGATTGAAATTCTCATCGCGATATTGAACATCCTCATTACGATCGGAGCGCGATCCTGTTGTGACCAAGGATTTGCCCGGTCCCTAGAGCATCGTCATATTATCAAAATGTCATTTTCAGGAGCTGTTAGCATGACATCAACTCGTTCATCAATTTTTTTTTCCAAATCGATTTGCTTAATTATTCAGCTAATCACGCATTACGTATTATCATAACCATTGGCATATCTATAGATCTTGGCACCAAGAGGGGTAAAATATCTCAAGTTACTGTGATTCATAAACTTGTATGGGTAAAGCAAAGCACCTTTTGAGGACCGTGGTTTGCGTTAAGGTTGGGGGGGGGGGGGGGGGTGTGAGGTCGTAAAATGACTAATCTTGGGAACGAAAAAAGTAAGTCTTTCGATTTGTCTACATTTCGCGCGTTTCTTGATCTGCAATGATTCCCTCTTCTTCCAACTGCTAGTAAAAGCAGAAGAAAAGCAAAAAGGGAGGGGGGGGGGGTGCGTTTCCTTGCCGTTGTCGGTAAACCGTCGGAAAGGGTATATAGGCCTAATTACCCCCGGCCCTCCCCTTGCTCATCCTTCAAATACCCTAGTGGTCATAGGGATAATGAAAAGCAATATCATCATATTAATGGTCACTTTACCCGCATTCACCCATCAACTGATTATTTATTCATGTAATTAATCAAGACCGTTTAGTTCATTTTTTTAACAGTCTAATCGTCGGAATGCATGCGTTCTGTTAAATAATTAGTGCACAGTATGTCGTACAAGAGGATGGGACGGTGGGGGGGGGGGTTAGGTTTGTGGAGCTCACAGTTTCCTTTGCAAGGTATTAAAATGATATTGCAAACCTTGCCCTCGAACGTCGAGTAACCTTGTTGACGAATTATTGAGTTAGCGGACACACGTTGGGCTAAATTGTTAAGATGCCCATGAAATATTTAAAAAGCTGTCTTTATATGGTTTTGCTAGTTGTAGGTATGCAGCCCACTAGCATTGCACCCCTCCTTCCCTCTCCGGTAAAGAAAATTAAACAATAAATTTGAGTTGAACTACTTTCCGAATTCAGAAAAAAAAAGGTGAAACTCAATCAAAATAAGATATTCTTCCCCTTCAACCCCACCATACCCTCTCACACACTCACTCCCCTCCCCTCCTTCCTCACTCTCTCCTCTCCCTCCCATCCTTCCTCACTCTCTCCTCCTTCCCACTCCCCCTCACTCCCGCCTCCCTCCCCTCTTTCCTCACTCTCTCCCTCCCATCCTTCCTCACTCTCTCCTCCTTCCCACTCCCCCTCACTCCCGCCTCCCTCCCCTCTTTCCTCACTCTCTCTCTCCCATCCTTCCTCACTCTCTCCTCCTTCCCACTCCCCCTCACTCCCGCCTCCCTCCCCTCTTTCCTCACTCTCTCCTCTCCCATCCTTCCTCACTCTCTCCTCCTTCCCACTCCCCTCACTCCCGCCTCCCTCCCCTCTTTCCTCACTCTCTCCTCTCCCCTCTTTCCTCACTCTCTCCTCTCCCCTCTTTCCTCACTCTCTCCTCTCCCATCCTTCCTCACTCTCTCCTCTCCCATCCTTCCTCACTCTCTCCTCCTTCCCACTTCCCCTCACTCCCGCCTCCCTCCCCTCTTTTCTCACTCTCTCCTCTCCCATCCTTCCTCACTCTCTCCTCCTTCCCACTCCCCCTCACTCCCGCCTCCCTCCCCTCTTTCCTCACTCTCTCCTCCTTCCCACTCCCGCCTCCCTCCCCTCTTTCCTCACTCTCTCCTCTCCCCTCTTTCCTCACTCTCTCCTCTCCCATCCTTCCTCACTCTCTCCTCTCCCATCCTTCCTCACTCTCTCCTCTCCCATCCTTCCTCACTCTCTCCTCCTTCCCACTCCCCTCACTCCCGCCTCCCTCTGATAAAACTAATTGCTAATTCTCATCGCAATATTAAGTCATAAATAGTGCATCTGCTGGATTTGCCCACATTTTGTACGTTCGAATTTTCACATAAAGTAGTGGCATACATACATGCAGTTTCGCAGTTTTCATTATACACCGCATTTGAAGATTACAGGCCTCCGATTAGTCAAAACTGCAGGCATGAAAATCGCTACAGACTGCTGGGCAGTATAGCGAAAACTAAAATATTGACCAGGGACCCGTTTCACAAAGCTTTTTTTTCAATGACAAATCTGCTGATAACCAATCAAAAGCAAGGATTTCAGTAGCTTATAACAAAAACTTTTCATTTGTCACTGATGACAAGTTTTGTGAAATGCCCCCCCCCCCCCCGCATAGTTCTACTTGTGCGCACAAAGCAAGAACGCTGTTTTTTTTGGTGGTCTTTATTGTTTGCTTGTTGCACTTTTCAACGAAAGTCTTTGAATTTGCCTTCATTATTGATAGATAATTCCTAATAATTCCTTAATATCATTATTCTATAAAAGTATAGAACTTAGCAATTTGTCTTTAATTTACATCTGTAATCTTGTTGTATATATGTAATAAAGGCCAACAGGGCCATTGTGGATTGCAGTTTTGTAACTGACAATGCTACCTCGTAAAAATAAAATTGCAAGTTAATAAATAACTACCGTAATTATATGAACAAATATTTAAATAAATAAATAAATAAACAATTTATAAGGAATGAAAAACAGTCATCATTCACAACAACAAAAAGCACAAGAACAAAGAAAATATTGACTTTGTTTTTTTAATTATTCATGAATTCATGATAACTTTATCATAAAATCTCACACACATATTCATTATAAAAAGTAACAACATAGAGCAGGGATCAAAGTGGATAAATTATCCTAAAATTACATTATTGCTATGTACAGGTTAAGTAATAAGCACATATCAATTTTTTGGAAAGCTGTCTGATCAACTTTGATTTGATATTATCGTATTGATAAATAAATATATTTACAAATTTCTGGTGACACGAAAGGTGACTAGAACTGGTACACACATGCATAACAGGGTTAGCCCCTTTTATTCATTGAAAAATATGTGTTTAATAGTTTCAAAACCAAAACCTATCCCCATTATCACATTTATTCTCATAATTATTTTCAATGTTCTCTAAGCTATATTTCTGGTTATTACAGAATCATACCCCAGCGTTTTTCAACCTGGTTGGTTGCCACAAGAGAGATTAAGTTATATTTAAAACATACAATACACCAATATGTTATCATCTGGTTACAAACTTTTATTTTTGCCACAACAGTATCATTTTTGTTGTTATTGCTCCCTCAGCTCCCTCGCTTTCTAACTTTAGAAACAAATTAAAATGTGTATATATTCTGGCAAGAGGCATCTGCCCACACAAGTAAAATGTAATGTGCCATATGCCTATGTGTTTAAGAGTGACAGTGATGAACTGGATTGGGGTGATGCAAATTTGTTTAATTTCTAAAAAGGTACCAAGACTAAAAAAAAGGTTTAAAAACGCTGCCATAGCCTAAGATATGATTGCTTTTATGATCAGCAAATCAAATCAACACAAATGGTACCCTTTCGGTATCTGCAATGATGACTATTTCTTGCAGAAGTTCAACAAATAAATTGATGCAGTCATTGTAAAAGGGGAAGTTCATCCTGATATTAAGTTGGTTTTAATGAAAGCAAAACAAAACTTCAAAGAAAAAGATCAGTGAAAGTTGCAGCAAAATCTGTTGAGAAATAACACATACATGAACTTTTGAAGTTGTCAATTTATTCTGTACTAATAAATTCATATACATGTACTTCTATTTTCTCTATTGAAAACTTCTAGTCCTACGTGCACTCAATGTAATCATTGGAAATAAGATTTTATACAACCCCAATCATTCCAATTCCCCCCTCAAACAGCTGGGCCATAGGGCTTATTGCTGTTTGGTCTACAACCAGTTTGTAGACTTATTAATTGGTCTATTCCCATATGGTCTACACCCAGTCAGACTACTATCCCTAAGGTCTTTTTATCATTTTTTCTACTTTTCATTAGGTCTATTGCTCATGAAGTCTAATGCCCATTTTGTGTATTATCCATATTATTAAATAATCATTTAATCATGAATAATAATAATCATCAAATGATTATTAGACCTTAAGGATTGTAGACGAAATGGGAATTAGACCAACTGGTTATTAGACTAAATGAATAATAGGCAAAATGGGCAGTAGAATAATTGGGGATTATACCAAATGGCTATTCTACTATAGGTCATTAGACCAAATGATACAAAGACAAATTGATTACGGTAGTAGGCCATGTGGATAGTAAACGGATTGGGTGTAGACCATATGGAAATACGGTAGACTAATTGGGTAGTAGAAAAACTGGTTGTAGACCAATCGGCAAATCACCAGCCACAGGATCAATGCCTGTTCAAATTTGTTCACTTACTACAGTGTACTTGTTAAAACAATGATAGATGGGGGAAATACGATGACATTGCCTATGACATTACAAAGTTACACTGTAATAAAATAATGACTTGGAAGACAAAAAAAGGCATTGCTGGTAAAAAATCACATTGGCAAAAATAAATACAGGAATTAAAAAAAATGTATACAAAAGTCTGAAATGATTTTGGTTGTATTGCAATAAATAAGGTTTAAAAAAAGGTACTAGATATCCTAAAGAATACCCTCTTTTCATCTGTAACTTTTATGATAAGACTTGATTCCTAAATCAGCCATTTGTTGATGCATGCGATTTTTTATCCAGTTGTAAAACTGATATTCATACTTCATTAAAACAGTTTTGACATAGAGGGCAGTCTTGGCTGAGGGTTTCTTCTTGTATTGAGTCACACCAACAGACGTCTTGTTCCTGTTAGCGATTTGTTCTGAAAGGGAAAAAAGTAGCAAAATGTCAGTTGGATCTCCCTAGGTAATTAGGTGATTAATAAAATAATACAGACAGATATTGTACTGTATGTTTGTACAGTGTGACATACATATGAATAAGAATGTCTTGTAGTTCTGAAATGATGCCTACATTGCCACTTTTGCCAGGTACCAATCTCATGGTAGCTATATTTCTGGGTACATACTCTCCCAAAATACTGAGATGTAGTTTCACCACATTCTGAACTTCTAAGTTTGCCAAAGTACCTAACTAATCTAAGGCATCTATCTAGGGCTCCAATGAACATATTTTGTAGAACCTTATGAAAGGCCTCAAGAATGTCTTATAGTTCATCAACGATGCCTACATTGTCAGGTACCTCTCTTTCATGGTAAACATCTTTCCAGGTAAATACTTTCCGAAAGAACTCAATAATGTCTTATATTGTACTTCAATGATACCTATATTGCCAAGTACCTATCTCTTTTTGAGTACCGGTACATACTTTCCCCAGGTACTGAGATGTAGTTTCACCAAGTACTCAACTGCTCAGTTACTCAGCTTCCTTAGGTACCTACCAAATCTAAGGAATGTATCTATTGCTCCACTGGACATATCTTGTACACCTTCTCAAAGACCTGAAGAATGTCTTGTAGCTCTTCAAGAATGCCTACATTGCCAGGTACCTATCTCTTATAGTAGCTATCTCTTTTAGAGTATATATTTTCCCTAGATACTGAGAGGCAGTTTCACCAAGTTCTTCACTGCTCAGTTACTCAGTTTCCTAAGGTACCTACTAAATCAAATGGCTCCACCGAACATTTCTGGTAGAACCTTCTGAAAGACCTCAAGAATGTCTTATAGTTCTTCGACAATGCCAACCTTTGAAGGTACCAATCTTTCATGGTAGCTATCTTTCTGGGCACATACTTCCCCAGATACTGAGATGTAGTTTCACCAAGTACCTTACATCTAAGATACCTTAGTTTCCATGTACCTACCGAATCTAAGGAATGTATCTAGGGCTCCACTGAACATGTCTGGTAGGACCTTCTGAAAGACCTGCAGGGAGTCCTGTAGCTCTTCTAGGATTCCTACCGCCACATAGTGCTTCTTGACATTCTCAATAGCCCGCTCTAAAGCCCATTCTGTTGGAAACCTGGAAATAAATGAGTAAAGAATATCATAAATGAGTTTCATCAAGATGGTTGTGTCACACCCATTAGGAAAAATTACGATAGCCCGACAACAAACAACGCAGTTATCGCCGAAATGACAACTACTGGCAATCAAATAATTGGCGGCTTACTTCAGTCATCAGGATTAGCCTTCAGATTTTATGATCAACAAGCTTTATGTAATGCTTTGTCTTTTCCCCATATGGTAAAGTCTGTATATGACATTTGCATCACCCGAAGACTCTTTGAGAGACGAGGGGCGTTTCTTGATTGGTCTACAGGTTTGCTGTGTTTATTACACCCATTAATGGCATTTCCACGAAATCTGGTGTCGGCGAATTATGACCTTCTGCACATGGAAACTGACGACCCACCCACTTTAAAGCCCCACTGCACTACTTATAGCTACTTGCGCCCTCTATATAGCAAACAATGCCTTATCTGTGACCATAGGTCCCTCATGATCCTCTTTTTCTTATGTTAACTCTTTGCCCGCCACGTTCGGCTAGCGGAACATACAGCGGGCTGCCAACTTCGACTCAAGTCACATTTCATTCATAATACACACGGAACGCATTTAATTCTATTGTACGCACACACACACAATAGTAACGCGTGCTTCGCATTGTATACACATCACACTTCATTGCACCGCTTTCGCAGACATTGTTTACATTGACATTTTCCGAGAAAAATTGAGTTTTTGAAACTGCTTTTGCAAATATTCTGATGAGCTAGGATGGCCCCTATTAGGAGGAGACGGGACTTCTTCACTGCTGATCAGGTACGTGAACTTGTGATGGACCCTGTTCCAACAGCCGACTCTGATTCAGAGGAGAGCGAGACTGACTCTGACGAGGAAGATGAGCCTGGTCCCACACGTACACTTTTGCGTAGTTTTTCATTACAGTACACCAATTAAAAGTTATTGCGAGTTGAATAAGCATAGTCCATGCAGAACCCCTCCTAAGGTGGCACCCTAAAAACAATGTGGCACAGGGGGGATTGTGTACGTGGCGGGCAAAGAGTTAATTGAGAACTGATTTGATGAGATAACCACCTGTCAGTGACCTTGCAGGAAGGTCTAATCCCCCTGGCCAAACTAGTACAGACAGGCTTTAACACTGACATGGAGAGAAGCCAAAATGTACATGTAGATAAAATGTCCTGATTACGGACAGAAGTTCCATGCCGAGGATCAAACACACGAATGAACATATTTTAATTACCGGTATTACATGGTTCATAACAATGTGAGACAAATGAACTGTACAATGTGACCTTACTTAAAAGATGACAAAATCAGAGAATAGCGTTGAAAAGAGCCATACTAAAGCTTTTCGACTTGCACTCATCAGAGTAAAACGCAAGAATGAAACCGAAAGCCGAAATCGATAAATATAAACGTAAACAAAAGGAACGAGGCGCGAATATAACGAGCTCTGATTGGCTGTCTAAGGTAACAGTAAATTAGGCTTATTGCCAGCCGGTTATACCGGGATAATCGCTAAAATAACATATAAAATATCCTCCTGTCTCCTTTCATACTTGCCTGCATCTAGGGTCGTGGCCGCAGAAGAAAGGGACGATATAGAACGCTCTTTTTCCAATACACTCCGGCACCTGCTGGAGGACACACTGCTCGTAACTCTGTTAAGAGGCATACAAAAAGAGAGCAAATTATACAGATGGATAAAATGATGCTTCTTCTTCTTGAATCACCTCACAAGCCTCATATGATATGGAGTCACACAAAATTCAAAGGTCTGTGACAACATTATAAAAGTATACAATATATTAAATAGATCTTATTTGATTTCCATTATAAAGACTGCCTTCAAGAAGAAATAAAATTGGATGGAGCCTTTAATATGGAAAAGTTATACTCTACAATGTACTATGTTATGGCCTCAGAAAGTTAACATTTATTGCACCTTCATAAAAATAGAAATTAAAAAAAAAAAATCGACCAATCCACCTTCATTCTTGAGTAATTTGAGTTTATGAAAGACACAAAAACATCAAATTTACAAAGGATATTAATAATTTAGTAAACTGTAGATATTAAATGAATTACAAGTGATCGCATCTTCCTTTAGATGGCTAAGCAGATTTTCCAATGTTTAGGCAGAATTCAGCCTTGCTCATGATGAAAGTATAATGATGTACCTGTAAAACTTGCAGGACACTGATTCAATGGAAATACAATTTCTCTCTTTTTAGACAAACAGATAGCATCATGAAGTCATGAGTAACGAGTAACAAAATGCTAAAAATAATTCCGGTTTCCATATCGTCACTCGTCATCTGGACCTAATATCACAATTTCGATTGCAAACATTTGAGGGAGATCTGCTGTCATGAAACAGAAATAATGGGTAGCAGATAGCAGCTTCCTCACCACTTTGTCTTTAAACCATGGATGTTATGAAATGTCCAAAGTTCTAAATCTAAACAAATCAACTTTTGCCTTTTTCAGTTTGTTACCCAAACTTCCTAATTTATTCAATTTCATGAATAAGAATTATTGTAAAATACAGATGAGTATTTGCTTGCTATAGAATAAGGGGTGCACGGTACCCAAGTCCAATTTGGGTTCATCTGTTGGATTTTATGTTTTCTTTATTTACTTCTTACTTCAGGGGGTGTTTCTCAAAGATCCCAAGTCGAACTTAACTCTAAGTTGGACTTAAATATTATGGAGAGCCATTTGTAGCCTTAAAATAAAATATATTCAAAAGCAAAAATTCAATTATTTTAGACTTTTCATAAATTCCACATCAAGAACATGAAATCTCCTTGATAATAGACAATATAAATGATTTGAATCAACATTTTATGCCTTATAAAATAAATTTTACGAAAATATTTTCAATGATGCTAACAGCTTTCCATAATTTTTAAGTCCAACTCAGAGATAAGTTCAACTTAGGATCTTTGTGAAACAACCTTGAACTGTTAACCCAAAGAATACAGGCTTATTAGTTTTCATTTTTAGGTTGCTCTTATATGTTCTAGCTGCACACAACCTGTTTCATAGGGGATTGTTACAAGTTCACTGATAATGCTACCCTGAATAAATAAAACTACTAATAAATAAAACAAATGAAATACCCTGATGAACTCTCACCATTAATTTACGAGGATCGGTGGAATTCTCGCTGAACTTGCGCTCCTGTTTCTTCTCATCTCCGAACCTAATGAAATAATACGATGACACTGCCCTCTCTAAAGGATCTCGGATAATGTTGATGTACGTAGGGTGCTGGAAGCCGTATCTGGAAAGGGCAGACAAAAAAAAGATACACAAAAAGGGTAAATTCATTTGCATACACACATCAACTGGAAGTCCGAACTCTATATAACACAAACAACATGATCCTAATATAGGCTCCAAGGCAACATGTGGTACGAACACATGTCATTTATAAGGAAATTCTTCGTTATGAAATGGAGCACAGAAGGTTCATTGAAAACCTGGAGAGGGAGAAATATTAAAGACTTAAAGTCCACTCCAAATTAATTTGCTTTTAATAGATGCAGAAAAACAAGAGAAAGAGAGCAAAACAAATGAGTAAAGTCTGATAGCTAATAAGGAAGTTATGAATTTTTGAAAAAGTATGATCAAATATGGAACAATGGAAATCACTTCACAAATTGCCAATTTGGTTATAAGTTTGTGATACTGACGTCATGTCCTCACTATTTTATCAATTGCTTTATATATTTTAATCCCATTAATTTCCCTTTTTATCCCCCCAAACTTGATTTCCCCATGCCTTTGCCAGGTTAAATGATTTGTATGATATTGCATGCAATCCGTGCATGACATTTCACAAAATCTTTTATGAACTTGAAAGAATTGATACTATTTTCTGAATATTGTATGTTCATAATTATTGATTTTTATTTAAATAGTTTATCAAAATTCACATTTTTCATGATTTAACTGAAAAAGAATAACCGTACTCTATATTCATGCACCACACAAAAACACATAATACAATCAATATAACTTGGATGCTGGTGTGAAGAAATAAGATTCTTAGGGGGGATATGGGAAATTTGTATTTATCAATATAAAGAAAATAATTAGTGGATAGTGAGGCAATGACGTCACAGACTCATGGGTGAGTTGCCAATTTGTCTTGTGATTTTCAAAGTTTTTCATGTCATTAAGAACTCTCTTATTAGTTATCCTATTTTGCTCAAACTTTATTTGATTGTTTTTTTGAGTGGACTTGCCCTTTAATACATTCCACTGCAACCATGTGTAGGTTCAATTAAGTCTACATCTATCAAGTATTAATCATAATGTGTGCTCAAAAATGTACTTTTTTAAAAGGGTAGGATGGTGTAGGCAGAGGGTGGATTAAGGAATCAGTATTTGGAGGTGTGCGTGTGTGAAAGGGGGGGGGGGGGGGGGAGGGGGGGGGGGGCACACACTCAAATGCTGACTATCTCTGATTCTCTGCTATGTAGCTATATATGTGGCTGATATGTTTGGGGCACATACCCCCTGTGGTGCACCCCGCCAATCAAGGTTCCCAAAGGTGTTTCTCATTGAAGTGTGTATTAAAAAGACACAACCAGAGCCCAGGGATATGTGAGTTCCCTGCAGAGCCTAACTCTGGTTGTGTCGCATAAGGTGCAGCTATATATGCAGTCAGTACTCGGCCCATTTTCTCTGTATAGTCTGCTAGTTCAGACTCTCTTTTAGGCAACGTGACTGACCAGGGTCTGCGCCTGCAAACTAAGGAAAGCTTTGGGGGTGAGCTTTCAGTTTAAATATCAGTTTGTCTCTTAAAGGGAGTGTAGCTTGGCAAATACTGCTTAACGCTATCTATGTCTTCTTTTGGACAACGGCACGTAAATGATTAACGGTAGTCAGCGACTTAATCTCTACATGATCAGCATTCGCGAAACAGATCAAGGTTCTCCTCACGCTTCCGTTTTGCGTATGTTGCAGGCACCTGATTGCTGTGGTCGCGTCATCCATAGTCGCATTTTACCCGATTGGCCCCGTGTCAGGCCATGGGAAAGACACGTAGTCTCGTCAGGCTGCACTCCCTTTAAAGCAGTCTGAGAAGCAAGACTGTGGACAATTGGACAGGAAAACTTTGGTTTGGAGGAAGGTGGTGAATGTCCTTTGGGAGTGTGAAACCTTTAGCTCAGTTCACACGGCAGTCAGTAAACTTAAAGTTGAGGTCTTTGTTACAAACGTCAAGGTTATCTTGTAGTTTCCATGTGGATGCACTCGTGGTTATGAAGTTAACTCAACATTATTAACCATCAGCAAACTTAATATTAAAGTTAATGTTAATGATAACTATTAAAAATCAATGGCAAAATCTTACACCAAATTAAGTGCCGTGTGGATGGAAACAATGTTTCTATGTTTTGTCAGCTTGTAGTTTAAAACTTTAAATACTCTTGAATACTATTGTTTCAGTTCCGTGTGAACCCCATCATTTTTTATAGCAGATCATTGTATATAACTTCAAGGTTTCACAAACTTAAAGTTTAAAACTCTGATGTTCTTGTGTGAACATAGCCTATACATGTACATTATCTTTGTATCCTGCTGTGTTTAATTTGAACCACATTAGAAATGAGTAAGCTAAAAAAAAAAAGTATAAATCTTAAACCAATATTCTCTGTTATTAGGCCCATTTACATCGGAAGAAAAACTAATTTGAGAAACCATCATTCTTTTAAAACTACCATTTACATTGCTGAAAAAAACCCATAAATAACTGTTGGCGTGTGCTAAGTCTTTGTTGTTGTTGTTGATTTGTGCCGATGCATCATTGGTTGCTGCTCTGCATGTAATAGCACGGAAGTGAGGAGAGTCATATATGACTAAAAACCAGATAAGGCCATTAAAAAAATATATACATGTTTAGCGTCCCCGCCCGCTTCCTTTTTGGGGGCTGCCTCCTATTTATTTTTTTATTTTTTTATTTTAATTTTTTTAATTTTTTAATTTTTTAAAAGAAAAAAAACACATGAAAAACACTGCTAAAATGGATCTATTTCTGATTTTAAAAAAAATAATTAAAAAATGTCAGCCGCCATCTTGAAAAATAGCCCGAATGTCAGAGAAAATGTACCGAGCGGCCATTTTGAAAGAAAAAAAAAAAAAGGGCCTTCTCCTTCCTATTTAAAAAAAAAACAGGACGCTATACATGTTTTTTATTTTTATTTGGCCTAATTCATTGGTGTTTGGAGAGTTAACATTCACACTGCAAAACCAGTGGAATTCCAAAAAACCACACTGCAGATTTGTATTTATAACTAGTTGCCAAGCAACTTCCAACAAATCTAGGGAATGCGAGAAAAACTTATGGGTTTAGCTTGCATAAAATGGGTGGATACCGGTATAAAAGCTTTAATTTACCCCTTGCTAATTATTTTGTTACGAAGGCACGAACTGCATCGGCTGATAACATTTTATAGACCTTGCAATTATTTGTTGCTTTCCGTTAGGGCGTTAGGCAAAGTAAAACTGTTTGCCAGCTTCTTGTCTGGATATTTTGAAAAAATTAGAAGGAGGGGCCGATGTCATGATATTTGATATTTTACCCGTAATTTTTTTTATTTAACTGCATTTAATTTCTACAGGCACTTCATTGAGGGCCAAAAACAGAAGGAATTGCAATTTGTTTCTTTTTTGAAAAAATGTATTAAAAAAGAACAAAAAGTAAGTTGGGTAAAATAAAGGAAAGGGGGGGGGGGATCTAGGAATAAATTTCATTTTGCCGACATGTGTGATTCCCATCTTTCACTTGACAAAACTCAAGAAGATTAGGCTTGGCCCAAGTCAGAACGAATTACCTGTAATTATGTTAATGTTGGACAATAGGGTCTATTTAAGCAGACTACTAAATGACAGGTCTGCAGGTTATTGGCCAATCTTATCAAAGGGGAAGCCAGAATCGGTGAGTAATTCATATATTCAGTGTACTTTTTGGCACCACCTTCATAACGATTCGGCCTGAAATTGGTTATTTCAAATTACCCCCAAATAGATCTGATTATTTAATTTGATAAAAGCAGACACTGTTGCTTCATAACCTACACGTATCTATAAGCTGCATACTTTAGGTTCACGTGCAGGCCTGTTCACGTGACAGTCTGTGTAATACAAAGTTTTGGTATTGGGTCATGAATTTGGTTCAAATGAACATATTGGAAGCATATGCGATCCTACAATATTCATTGATCGTTGTCGCGGTCGAAAACGACTCTAAAGTTATGAAATTGAAAATGATAAACACTTTATGTTGCATAGCTCCCTCTCAAGGTCAAGATATTAATTGAGCTATAAAACAATGTTTCTTGACTAAAATCGACCGATTAGCTATTCCCGTTCGGAAATTATATACCACAACTACATATTCTGAGATTTTCATGGTCGCAGCTACCATTGTACGGCCGAAGGAGCTATTTGAAATTTATCAAAATTTACCAGGAGCACCGGTAAATCTTTATATTCAATTTTTCTTGAAAGCAGAAGTGTTTTAGGGGCTAAAGATTCTAGTGTTTTTAATACATCCACAGGGGCATCTAAAATATATCAAAATTGTAAAGAATCACTATCCACCAATTTTTCAAAATTTCCCAAAACTTTGTAATACCTTTAACCGTAAGCTTTAATAGGTTGTGGTTTTTAACTTTGAAGTCATCTTGTAGTTAAGAACCGTGAAGGCGAACTCGTGGTTAAGAAACCTTAATTCTACCCCCATTTACAAACCATGAGCCATCTTATGTTAGCATGATAACTATGAGCTGTGGGAGCACCTCACTCGGAGTTGTTCTTAAGTGCCAAGCAAATGTTTATGTAGATAAAATTAATCCTTTCCCAATTTGTAGTTTAAAACTTTGAATAGTCATTGTTTCAGCCCAGTGAGAACGCTTGCTGTTATTAGTAGATGGTTGTTCGTAACTTTGAGGTTTTGCTTACTTAAAGTTTAAAACTATGACGTTCCCATGTAAACATACCTATTGATACAGAAGGTCAACGGCCAGCAAAGTTCTCAAACACCTGTGTATTTCGTCTTCAGCCACGGAATAACATTTTCTTTTTAAAGGGCAACCCAACCCTTATTTATAATATGTTCATTTGAATGAAAGCAGAAAAAACAAAATGATGAAAGGTTGGAATTAATCGGACATATTTAGAAAGTTATGAGTGTTTGGAATCTGAGATCATGACAGCTATGCGAATCTCAAATTGGCAATTTTGTCCGTGGATTGTAACATAGTGATGGATTACTTCCCCCCCCCCCCCCCACCTCATATGTGTGGAACAAAAATATCACAAATTTTTGTTTTCCTCCCAAGTGCTTCACCTTCGGGGCACTACTCAAAATATATTATATCAATATTATCATTGCAGGTCCTCTAAAGAGAAACAAACCAATGAAACCAGCCATAACATTCTTTTCATTCTGCTTTCTTCTAGAGAAGTTTGATATCAAGGTTGGATTTCCCTTTAATTCTTAATTCTTTATTTTAAGAAGGCTAGAGGGAGCATGGTAGGAGGCCTGAAGTGGAGGACATTAACCAACTTCGCCTCATCAGGCGAAAATACTTGTAAAAACAGAAAGTTGCTGAGTTGTTGATTCCCTATTACTATGTGGGCCCTCTGGGAAGTAATATCCAAGACTATCAAAATCAGCACTTCCTGTTAAAGGTAAAGACCAGTTTTGGAAACGCCCCCCTTTCATAAAAAATGAAATGGCAGCTCTTATTACCAATCATGTGAAAGAATATGTTTTGGCTAATACGTGATGATACAAATTTTGCCGGGGAAACCGCCTACTAATTGATATATTTGGTAAATTGTGTACAGTGCTTGTAACTTTACCAAGACTGGGCCAAATTTCTTATTATTTTGATGATTCCAGAACTTGCAGTACACACCAATACTTATATGCTAGATGATAAACCTTTTCTGATCCATTCGACAATGATTCGTACCCAATGCAATCGCATGACCAGAACTGGTCTTTACCTCTAAAAAGATGAAGTTGAGTTTTGTAAAGTGGTCATGAAATTGCATGATGACCACTTTGACCAGTCGGGAAACAATTGGACAAAAACGATTATATAACACACAATACAAATTGGTGTATACTGTCAGGTTTTACTTTCAGACTCACAAACATGATAAGAAATTGACTTGGTCCTGCGAAAAGTTGCATGCACTGCACACAGAATTTAGCAGGAATTTAGGGGGAGATTCAATAATTTTCATCCCCTTCACAAGAAAACCATTTTGCAGTATAATGAATAGCTTTTTTAATTTTACTATGAAAATGCAAAATTTCAACATGCAATAATCTTTTCTATGTTTGAAGTAACAGATTTTGACCACCAGAGTCCACAGGCAAAAGAAAAGTACCGGTATGTGAAAAATGTTATCGATGTACAGTGTTTATTGTATAACAATGTATACAGTAAACTTTACTCTACAATAGGCTGGGTAGTGGGCCCTCCTCCTCTCAACATTTCAACAGATAAAATGGTCTAAATCCCTCTTGCAATTCACCCTGTCATCAAGATATATACTTCCCTAACGACAGAAGCTAGGTTTACAGAGAGAGCCCATACACTTTAAGTTTAGCTCATGGTTTTAAACTTTGAGGCATATCTCCTATAGTTTTAAAGGACTGCAGACTGACTTGTGGTTTTGAAACTTCGCATTTGTACTCAAAGTTGTTAACTACGAGCAGCGTTATTGTCAGTGCATTAACTGTAAGCATCATCTGAGGTCCTCACTCAAAGTTACCGGTAGGTTGTTGTTTAAAACATTGTTGTTTAAAACACATTGTGGTTTTGTAGTTTAATAAGGCTAATCTTGAGCTCTGGTATGGGAATCTTATGTCGAGAGAACATGGCTATAATTCATTCTGAATTGTTTACCATGCAGTAGATTGAACGTTTGAACGGGTACAATAAAGAAAAACTCACAAAAACTTGCTGGAAATCATCTTCGATAGAAACCAAACTCACATTTGCACATAGTGACCTGTGTTGAGCTCATGGTGTCGATCGGGCCTACTTACCTTGATTTCCTTTATGCTCACATACTCAGCCCCTATACACTTTCTACCAAAATCATTTGGCAGATATCATTCATTTGTAATCTCGAACATTCAGTGCGAGTTTTGTTGGATTCTGTGAGAATCTATTTTCTATCATCACCAGGGAGGCGTTTCACAAAGCCTTTATTCAATGACAAATAACAAAAATCAGTGACAAATCTGTTGATAGCCAATCAGAAGCAAGGATTTCAGTAGCTTATAACACAAATTGTCATTTGTCACTGATGACAAGTTTTGTGAAACGCCCCCCAGAACTCAAGCTTATCTTTAACAATATGATAGTCTCGTGTGAACATAGCGAGAGATAAAGAGACAAGTGCTTTGAAGATCAGCAGTTTCAAGTGTCCTGCTGGCAGTAGAAGTGGATTGTAGTGAAGAAGATTGAAAGTAATCATGAGCAAAGTAAGTCACCGCAATAGGAAGGAAGTCCACAAAGGTCTCTTCAAGTCTCCTTTAACAGATTTCCTCTGTTGAAAGCCAAAAGGTCAACTCCAAAAGGTCAACTAGAGGAGAAGTTCACTGTGATTTTCATTTGGTTTTGATAAAAGTAGAACGTTAGAGGAATTATCAACAAAAAAAGATTAAAAAACAAAGTGGCGACTCTGTGACGTACTAGCTACTATATGTACCTCTGAATGAAGGTCCTCTCCCATTTGCTATTTACATCAAATTTCTTAAATTTCCATTTTCTCAGTTGCTGATATTAATAAGGAATAAGATTTGTTTCATACAGGGCAATGATTATAACTAGGATGAATGTATTCATTAATTAGAAATGTTTGATTTTTTAGTACAGCGCAGATGGGGCATGTATGAAAGAAAACCAGGGGCTGTCGGGAAGTCCAACCTCATAATGAATTGGCTTTAAATTAATAGAAACAGAAAAATGAGATTATGCATTGCACTTCCATATTAACCCATAACCAGTAAACTGAGGTATCACGCACTACTGGTACAAAGCTGGTCTGGCAGTGCACACATTTCCCAGTCATCATTCTCGTATTGCGGAGCTTTCCTGAAGGTCCGCTGGGATAAACCAACATCTGGGGTGTCGATTCAACTCAAATTTCTTCAAGCTAAGCAAATCTTCATCAAGGATTCCATTGGTGATGACTGAAACAAATATTTCCCCTGTGCAGTCTGCCCTTGGATAAACACCAGCGCACTAGCAGCATTCACACCGCGAGCAAAAACGGTCGGTTTTTCTCACGTTCCGGACTTTCATCAGTAGTTGCCAAGCAACTACCGGTAAACACAACAAACAAAAACAAAATTTGAAAAAAGCCACCATTGGGTTGTACAGGTGTTGGAAATGCTAGCAGAAATTTCACAGATTTTTGCAGTGTAAATTCTTGCTTTAAAAACACAGGTGAATCATTCTGTTTTGTGGCGACATGACTCTCCTCGCTTCCACATGACCGAATGCGCAGCAGCGACAAGTCGCCAACAAGGCACAACTCACAATAAAACAAAAAACAGAATGAGCAAACACCAACGTTTTTTGTTTTTTTCAACTAGTGTAAATGACAGTCCAAAAAAACCTGATGATTTTTCTAAATGGTTTTAGGTTGGTGTAAATGGGCCTATGTCTGGACTTTCAATTCCACAGATAAGAAGAAACGGGGGAGGGGCTTTATGTTCTTGCATTCATTTTCTACATCATGTGCTTTGCTTCAAGTCATTTCAAATGACTTTAAAGTTGAAGGGGGAGGAAGGGGGGGGGGGGGGGGGGGGCTTGAACCCCCTAAACCCCCTAGTGTAGTACACAACTGTTCAGATTATTTTATTGACCAAATAAATAATTGTTGTTTATTACCTTAAGTGTGTAAGTTCCCCCTTCTTTGCACTACACCACACAGTATCCTCAGCCCCCCCCCCCAAAAAAAAAAAAAAAAAAATCAGAAAGAATTATAATTTATATTTTTTGAGCTTTTATCTAGAACTGACATTATTATTTTCACTTCACTATACGATGACTCTTTGCACGTTTCTTAAAACGAATTTTTAACGGTGTCTCTCTCATACAATTGGGGGGGGGGGGGGGGGGTAGTAACCTACTAATTTGTTATACTTGGCCTCATTTCTTTGATCCAAAGGTGATCTGTTAAGTCTGAGACCTTGTGCTTCTAAACAGGTCAAATGAAAGTGACACTTTGGAGACTTCCTCCCACTAATCCCGCTTCTCTCATCTCTAGCTGGCCTTTGTTGACAAGAAAAACAAAATATATGATGCAGGGCACCAGGGATGAATCTGGGTAGGGGGGCAGGGGGAATTGTCCTCGTTTATTTTTGTCTTCTGTTGTTTTATTCTCCCTTTTTTTTTGGGGGGGGGGGGGGGTAGGGGCTTGTCAGAAAATGTCCAAACTTGTGCTCCTTCACATGTGCAACAGAAGCCTCTTACTAGGCTCTTTTCTATATCTCTGCCTTTGGTTGGAAATGGGGAAGGTACAGCTATATCAATCTGAGCAAACATTTATCTTTTTATCTATCAAAGTGATAATCAGTCCGAGTGCTGCTGGAAACCATGTGCTTCTTTTCCCTAAAGATAAGTCTTGATATAAATTCAGGGGTGTTGCTAGATCATTTTGAAAAGAGGTGTGTCAGCTCAAATTTGCAAATCACTGGACAATTAAGGTAGATCAGATTTCCAAAATTTCTAAAATTGGGGTATCCCACCCCCCCCCCCCCCCACCATGAAACGATTTACATGTTTACAAGTAACCGAGTCTGGAATAAGAGACTATTGACTGTATGCATTATAGCTGCTAGCTATAGCTAATCATTATCAGAATGCTTGTAGGTCCTATCTATTGACAACTATCTCAATTTAATTACAAAATTACACTAATTACTTAAAGATGAAGATCTTTATCCCAACACCCAAGGCATTTCCTTATCAGTTTGCTTATAGGACTACCACAGGACCCATACATCTTTAAGCGTTCTATTACACGGTTTGACATACCGCATTTACACTGCAAGCAAAACCCATCAGTTTTTCTCACATTCTAGAGTCTGAATTGTTGGAAGTTGCCAGGGAACTACCTAGTTTGTGTAATTGTAAGACACACACAAAAAAAACACCTGGAGAGTACTTTTATTTTTTTGTTATCTTTCGCCAAAAACTCCACTGGTTTTTGCAGTGTGAATGCTCACAGCCTCACACTTAAAAACACTGGTTGAATACTTGAATTATTCCCGTTTTTGGTCGTGTGACTCTGCACGCTTCAATCCCCACATACAGACTTACAGCGCAGAGCAAGTGGCACAATGGCACAACTCACAGTGGTGTAAAGGTAGATTTAAACAGGTAGTTTAAAAAAAAGAACAGATGATTTTCAAATTGGTTTTTCTGCAATGTGAATGGACCTTTTCGGTGAAGTATTATAAATAGGGCTCAACGCACTGTAGGGTCCCTCTAGTTAACATGTCCCCCTTTTCACACTGGACCTGTATACATGTCCAAAAGCTCATGATAACAGGGGCCTGATAATGCACTTGCACCAGTAAATTTTGAATAGAAACGTCCAGAAAAAGATTGCCATGGAGCTCTCGATCTTTACAGAAAGGTTATACGTCTGTACCCTATGTTCTTCATTCATAGAAAAGGGGAAGTTTTGTCCAAACTTTCATGTCATTTTCTGTTGAGCGCATTTGAAGAGTAACCATTTTCTGGAGACATTTCGAAATCTAATATGAGATATTCAGATCAATCAAAACTGTCATACAAAGAATGGGGAATTTTTTTTTAAAGTCTCTCTATATTTACCGGAATTCAATTCATCTCTTTAAACCCAGTAGGCAATAATACCTACATTGTGCTTCCAATCGAAATGGACGAACGGTTTATGGACTTGACATATTGCTATTAGTGTACTACAAAGACCTGAGTCACTTGTTCGGTATGTTTGGTTGTGACCCCACGATGACCTTCCCATATTTACTCCATCTGATTGTAAATTTCTCTTCCAAACATCAAAGTTTCCATGGCGATGAAGATAGGTCATGATGAAGGGGCTATTTATATCTTGTTTTGTTGATCAATGGCAGTGTAACAATTCCAATACTGAACCACATGCACAGGCCAGGCAAGAATTATAGTAAAACAGTGAGACTATCAAAAACTCCTTCAAAAAGCCATGCACAGACAAAAAAACATTGACATAACGACTGTATGCTGCACATATCTTTGTTGTTTGTTTGTGTGTCCTTAGATCAAGATAGTTATGTAAAGTTTCTTAGTTAAATTTAATTAAGTTAAGTTCTTCCATCACAGATCTTTGTGATGGTGATGAAGAGGATGATGATGTTGGGAAGAATGTGACTTTGATAATGAGGTTATGAGTATTGAGTATGATTAAAAGGCCATTTTCATTATGTGTACAAATTCATATAATGCCTAGTAACCAATTTCTAGTAATGTACTGTAAACATTAAAATAATAATAATAATAATATCAATACCTGTAATTATAATAATACAAATAACAATAATTTCAATAATTAAAATAATACAAATAAAAACAAATATAACAATAATTATAATAATACAAATAAAAACAAATATAACAATAATTATAATAATAATTTTTAAAAAAGAGAGAAAAAAATAACAATTAGAATGAGAGGTGATGGTGATGATAACAATAATCATCATGATGAAGGATAAAACTAGATTGAAAAAATTGAGAATCAGAAGATTACTCTCTCTCCCCCTTCCTTGTTTTCTATTATGAAAAGCCATTAAAATCTCTACTAATCTGCAAAATAAAGGTAGTTTAAGATTGGACTTACTCTGTAAAGTTGACAAAGTGGAGATGTCTCTGGTAGATGAATGGACTCTGTACTCTGCTGAGGATCGATACAAGTTTCTCCTGAAAAAGAAAGAAAGGGTATTTACGAATGATAAACTGTAATTAGCAAATAGTCAACTGCTAAATAATGCTATACATGTATGTATGTAAGGGAAGGTTGACTTCAGGGAAAGGTGTAAAATAAATTATGATTTTGTTTTCCCTTTAAGTTTATGTCAGTTTGGAAAACTACAATGTATCACGAAATGTCTCCTGAAAAGGATTTATCTTCAAATGCCCTTAGATTTGAAAAATAATGATGCTTAAACAGCTAAAATGTTTGGACCAAATTATCTTGCAACAGCTTAGCCTTATGTGCAGTTCGATTATTTCCATATACCCATTTCTGTGTGCAGTGCCTGACTTTCAGTAAGACTCTTCTTATCTCTGTTATACCAAAATGAAAGACGTTTCACAAGTCACAACGTATCTTTTTATTGAGAATTTAAAAAACAAAACAGAAAAAGCAAAATAAGAAGAAAAACAAGTTAAAGGAGAAGACATGTAGAAGGTGAAGAGAAGAAAGAGGAGATGGAGGAATGAATATCACAATGAAAACAAAATAAGGAACCCTATTTAGTCTTTGTCTCTTTGACTTTATTTTTATAGGGCTTACAAATTTGCCTCTTACCTGATTCTCTGAACTGATGCGTTTATCATTGTATACCTGCGACGAGATGAGATAGAAGTGGTTGTTTTTCGCCAAACTTTGAAGAAGATTTAGAACAGATCGACTCCCACACTTGCCCACTCGGTTGAATATGACATGCCTTTTGACCTGTAATCATAACAAGAAAATGATAATACTGATAAAACCAAGGAAATTGTAAATGTAAATCAGAGATGAAATAGAAAATGGAAGTTGTCAAAATGAATGAAGGAGCAGTTAGAACAGATCGGCTCATGCACTAGCAAACTATGGCTGCGTTTATTGACCAAGATTTTGGCTAGAATCAGGTTTCTCAAACGTCTTTCAGGCAAATTTAGAAGGTGATAAACGCAAAGCCTCTTTTAAAGGTCTTTAGATATGGGCATATCTAAAGATGCAAAAAGGTGTGTTTTGAATGTGACATACAGCCAGAATCACGTTTCTGAGAGATGATAAACGCAAAGCTGTTTTGAACCCCACATACAAATCGGACCACCCAGGTTCGGAGGCTAGCGCGCGCCATGTGTTGTGTACAAGCATGTGTGTGTCCTCCAAGAAACTGTCTGCTTCCCGGGTCAAACGGCGCAAAACAGCTGGGCAGACATAAGGCCTTTATTTTGAATCGTGAAGAGACGATAGACGCGACATCCCGCAAATCACTTTCGTATAGTGGGGTTCGATAGTGGGGTATGATAGTGGGGTACGATATGTACCTATCTAGTGGCAAGACCCAATAAACGCGCCTATGTGAAAGATGACAAGTCTCTGTAATAACTACCCCCCCCCAAAAAAAAAAAAAAAATAAAAATAAAAAAATAAACAAATAATAAAAATAATAATAATAATTAAAAATAAGACAAAGGTGTATAGTATAGGGAGATGGATGGCCATTACCATGTGCAGTCAAATAAATTGTAATTTGCTGACCATGAACTTGGCGAAAAAAACATTAATGGATGGTTTGTACAAGTCTAGCACACAGCCAGCGAATGGGATGTCTCCCCCACATCCCCTGGTCTGTCAGAGATTGTTCAGATCATGATGGAATAATCATAAGACCTGTGGGTCATAAAATTGAGGGCCACTCCTGAACTTCCTGAAGTCTGAAAACGGAAGTTATCAGGTGAATACCTATGTAGAGAACAGTCCAGGCAGTGGACTAGTGAATACCCTGATGGTGTCAAACATGATGATGATGATGATCCTGATGATCACAAAGCAATATACATCACAAGGTTGCCAATTTTTTTTTAATCAACTTCAAAATTCATTTAAGTTTGACAGATCTTTATTTTTGTGCAAGACCAAATTTGTTATTCTAATTCAATAGTTAAATATGAATTGATTTGTTTCTCTAATTTTTCTGCCTAAAAAGCAAACCCCTTGTTGTGATTTTTTTTGTATGAAAGCTTAAAAAAATGAGAAACAGAATGGCAATTTTTTTAAAATACTTTTGACCAATAACAAGAAATTCATGAGAATTTGAAGTGTATGATATCACTAAAACTGTGTCGACAGTGTCGGCAATTCAGTAACTGGATTGTAACATATTCACGGACAACTCTCCCTGTCGTTGTGTTCAAACCTAGTATGACAAATTTTTGTTTTCCTCTCACTCGCCTTCTCCCTTGGGGCACATCTCAAAATATATGGATCTCTAAAAAGAAAAGAACCTCTTGAGTCATACATTTTGAAGAAAAAAAAAAGACATATTTTAAGTACTTTTGAGAGTTGGAACAAATTGGAAAGTTGTCAGGCACTTTGTTTCAGTGACACTGCAGATTCAGCCAAATCGAAGTACACTGTACACTATACATAGTTATTAAATTTATTAAAAAAAACTCATACCTTTTTCAATTTTGTCCGAATTCACTCAAAATGTCAATAATCTGCTTCCCTCATGTTTTTGCTTTCTTTCAGAATAGTTTACTGTAAGGGTAGTCTTTCCCTTTAAATCCCAAACAGGGTTGACCTCTCCTTACACAGCCCACACACAGCACACACAGCAAGTCTCCATTGGCCCCATTCACACAACGACAAAACTATGGACTATACTGCATGCACTGATGATGGTCAGCCGTTAAATCGATTGGCCTCTTCAAATCTAGTTTCTTACAAGACATTTCCTTTTGCAATATTTTCTGATCTGTATGTTCCTCTCGTTATAAATACAGTGTATACAACTTTTCTTTATACCAGTTTCATTAAAAAAATGTCCTATATCTGAACAGGGTAGTAAGTGCATGCCCATAATATAAGCCAGCCAACTTGAGCCAAGCTAGTTGAACGATTTTGGTATAATATACCTTACATACTAGAAATGAACCCTGATTTTTCATTCAAAACGACGATAAGTCTTCTCTTTTGCCAATGTTTCATCATACATGTACATACCTTATTCAGACTATTCAAAATATTAAACTTCTCAGATAGCTGAACAGTTTTCTCATGGCTATACAATGATTTGTGCTTGTGTGAATGAGGGGTGAGACCATTCATCATTCTCCCTCCCAACATACTTCTACATCTTGTATATTTACAGTACCTGGTAAGGGAAATAAACACTGCAATGCACAATGCCACAAGGTAACATTTGAGTTATGTCTGTAATAAACATCGGATACAAGGGTTGTTTGTTTCAGAGGGCAGTACATCTGTACATAAGTACAATTTGGACTTTATCCACACAGTGACTCACTGCTCTAGTAATTTGTTAAGAACTTCTGTACACATGTAGGTTTCTAGGCAAGACTGTCTGAACATCTGCTTCTTTTACAACTGACTTAATATCAGTAGATTAACCAAGATTGTCAATGAATACATGTGTATCAGCGTTTTACTGAACGTTTTTCCCAGAACATTTTGAGGTATCCCACCGCTGCCACCAGTGTAAATTATTAACTTTTTTTCTCTCAAATTCCTACCCGTCATCTTCTACATCACATCACTAGAAGAAGTCCTATTGTTAAACTGTGCCAAGATATACATGTATCACCCTGCGTTTAGAATACCAACTACCGGGACACTAGAATATATAGCAATATGATTTGTAGTAACTTCTTTTTAGTCTGAAGGTCGTATTATAGAGCAAAAGTATGTACGAGCATGGTTTAAAACAAAATATTGACTTCTGTTAGAACAAGTCTCAACATCGTATTATATGGAAAGTGTATACCTGGTCGGGGTTTATCATCAGTCCTCTTTAAAAATTTGTTTATTAAAAAGACATTTTTACAAATACATATCTTTACAAAATTATATTATCTAACTACCGGTACTCTATACACCCTTTTGATATATACAGGTACAGCCATTCTTTATAAGTTTCTTTATGAATATGAAACTATAACCTTCGACAAATCTGAATGCCTTAGGCTATTTAGATTGTGCCAAGATATTGCAAATTAAAGGAACCACAGAACACAGCTTGATACTCTAGCTCTGCAGGGATGGTGTTTGATGGCATGTATGTGCTGTCTGTTTGGAAGAGGGTCTTGCAGATGGCTGGGTAATGACATTGCACACATTCCAAGGAGAGAAATAAAAAGAGGGCACTTGTATCCAACTGTGAAAATGATTATCATCTGGTCTTTCTTATGAGCAGTGAGTGGATTGACTATTATTAGTAGTCTCAGGCACAGACTTCAATTTGATATTTACCTACAATTTATTTCTACAGCCTTGAGCCAAGCCCAGCTCTGTCATTTTCTGGCTGTGTCAACCAGTACAGTACAGAGCCTGTGGTGCGCAGTGGACCGAGCAGTCTGCGTAGACTCACAATGCAGACACTCTGTTACTCTCAAGGACTGAAAAGGGCATGTGCTACTGCTAGCTGCCAACTAGATATTTAGCACCATTTAGAAGCTGAGACCATACAAGGTAGAGTGGTGAAGTGTGACATCATCAAAAATATATTTTTAGAATTTCTCAATTTTGTTTCTTCATTTTCCAAAAGAGCATTAAAAACAATGTCCAAATTGAAAACCATTTAAAAAGGTTAAGTATTGGCTGGGATATGACCATCTGAACGTTATATTGCTCTGGCTCATTTAACTTTATGAACCGCTCCTATAGGAAATATATTCATTCAGATGGTCATATCTCAGCCAATACTGGTTTTCGAAACTTGGACATTATTTGTTGTGCTCTTTCGGAAAATGAACAAAAAATTGAGAAATTCTAAGAATAGATTTTTATGATGTCACAGCTTCGGTACTCTATTACTGCCATGTGTCTAGCCTGCATATGAGCCTACACACTCTCTTCTTACATTTCTGACTCAACTATAGTTTTCCATTGAGGTGAAGTCCATTCCAATATCAAGTTAGTTTGAACATGGACAAGTCCATGGTTTGAACAAGGTTTTTTTTTTTTACTATCAAACATTCCTACTTTTCTCAATTTCATGCATAAAATGATTGTAAAATAGATGTGATTTTCTTTTTTTGCCAATTAAGTTTGTTATTTCATATTTGTGTTCAATGCCAAAGTGAGGAAAGGGCCTCTGAAAAGAAAAACAGTCATTTTCTCAAAACAACATTCTCTGGAGGCATTCAGTGTTATTAATAGATATCAAGAACAAAAAGGGCAAATATTTAATCAATATTTTAATAAGAGGATCGTGCATCCAATTTTCTTTTGACAAAGTGACTTAATTTTGTTTTTTTAAACGCCCGTCCTCACAACTAGCTATTTTTCTGACCAATTAGCCTACATGTACATCTTAGACCATCGCATAGACTGAATAGAGGCCTACAAAGAACATGAATATCAATGAAGCAATTTCCTAGAGACAGCTGCATGAGAACTTAAAGTGAACCAGGAAGGATGCAGGGGGCAGCCGGAGGGTAAAAGTCTGCCCCTCTATAAAAAAAAGTTTATTTACAGCGCCAGTCATACAGTGTACACTGCACATCTAGACTGTGGGAAGTTGTGTTTTGTTGTTGTAATTGTTGTTCTTGTCATATATCCTTTTCTTTTGTTCTGTTTTGTTCTGTTTCTTTGATATATTTTTTATCTTTGTTTTGCATAGATCTACAAGTAGGCCTACTTGTCTAAATCAATTTATTTGAGGGAGAAATGGAATACTCATAATGATACTACAAGTAGCAACTTTAAAGGTAAAGACCAGTAATGGTCATGCGATTGCATTGTGAAAGAAACGTTGTGGAATCGATCAGAAAAGGTTGATCATCTAGCATCTAGCATCTGCAAGGTTCTGGAATCATCAAAATGATAAGAAATTTGGCCCATTCTTCGTAAAGTTACAAGCACTATACACAGAAAGATGTATATGGGACTACCCTATCTCTCTCACCAGACCATGAGAGAAATAAATTTACCAAATATATGAATTAGTAGGCGGTTTCCCGGCAAATTTGTTATCATCATGTATTAGTCAAAACATATTCTTTCACATGATTGGTAATGAGAGCTTCCATTTCATTTTTTGAAATTGGGGCGTTGCCAATACTGGTCTTTACCTTTAACAAAGCTTCCATCAAATCAATGTTTTTCAATGTTTTCCACAAAGTTGCCCCACGTCTTTTAAACTTTGATGATATTCTATCTGATCCTATGCAACTGACTTCCGGCCTAGTCCTTGAATTCCCAACTGGTCACTAGTCTAGACGATGCTATCCTGAAACTAGCCTTTGACTTTCATGGTCTGCTGGAAAAAGTCTGTCATCTTCCTTAAAGGTATTACAAAGTTTTGGTATGGGGTCATGAATTTGGTTCAAATTAACATATTGGAAGCATATGCGTTCCTACAATATTCATTGATCGTTGTCCCGGTTGAAATCGAGTCTAAAGTTATGAAATTATAAATAATAAACTCTTTATGTTGTATAGCTCCCTCTCAAGGTCAAGATAAAAATTTAGCTATGAAACAATGTTTCTTGACTAAAATCGACCGATAAGCTATTCCCGTTTGGAAATTATATATCACATCTACATATTCTGAGATTTTCATGGTCGCAGCTACCATTGTACGGCCGTAGGCGCTATTTGAAATTTATCAAAATTTACCGGGAGCACCGGTAAATTTTTATATCCCATTTTTCTCGAAAACAGAAGTGTTTTAGGGGTTAATTTTTTTAGTGTTTATAATACATCCACAGGGGCATCCAAATATATCAAAATTGTAAAGATTTACTATCCACCCAATTTTCAAAATTTCCCAAAACTTTGTATTACCTTTAAAGGGATTGGGTAATTAACTTTGTCACAGATTCTGAAACAAAATCCTGGACTTAGCTTGTGCTGCAATGATAATTATAAACCTTTAGGTCAGTCAGGAATCCCATGACTTTTACAAGCCGATTGCCTGACTGGTTATCAAGATATTGATGATTGGAAATCAAAATTTAAAAACTTGTTTTCCTAACGGTATTCATAACACTATAGTGTATATTAGAAAATGAGTATGGTCATACCGGTTAGTCAAAGATTTTTTTACTTTTTTGAGGCACTTCATGTTCATTTTGAAGCGACTTTTGTTTAGGACTTGAATATTACACCATATCACAGACACTGATAACATGTAGGGCCATGCATCTCAGATTTAACATTGTTAAACGATGCCTTTAAAAAATAATTAAAAAAACATTTCCCCCTTAATTATACCATTTGAATAGAGACGGAAGGGCAGTAACTGTGTGTTAAAGGGGGAAGTCCACCCTAATATTTAATTGATTTTAATAGAAGCAGCTTCAATGCAGCTCTTCGTGTTGTGGGTTTGGTGTTAATTTTTACAGGGAAATCTTATTGGCAAATTTCTCTCACAATCGATTTTCAATTTTTCAGCATGGCAATAACTCTACATTTAGTAATGGAGGCAACATACAGCAACAATTATCCACTGGCTTATTAATTTGACACTTCTGGTTTTGTAATTCATTACAAATCAATGATGTCATTTACAAAGGAAATGCCTATTATAAATTGATTTGGTCTGTTGAGCGACTAACCACAAACAATCACCCCCACCCCCACACACACAGACACATACAACATTTTTTCAGTCAATTCATTAGCAATCAACGTGATCATTTACAAAGGAAATGCTAAAATTTATTTGGTCTGTTCAAGGAGTTTAGTGACCAAACACAAGCACACAAAAACACACACATGTAGCTAACCATTTTTTCTAGTCAATTGAACTTCTTGACAAAAGGTTGTTAAAACACACAAAGAAGAGGTTACAATCAATTTGCAAACACAGTACCACTTCCTAAATAAACCACTGATGATGCTTGCACAAAGGAAACACTTATATGAGTGTGTTAGCAACAACAATACATGAATGGGTGTATTAAGTACTGTGTTCCCATTTTATTTATGGACACCTGTTTTCCATTCATGGGGTGCAAGCATTCATAGCATGCATTGTCTCCTGGTTTGTGTGTTTTGGCTGAATTTCAAGGAACAAGTGCACAAATCAAAACAAACTCATTCAGTACAAAGAAAACCGTGGAACGAAAAGTGGAGAGAAACTGTAGATATTATGAAGTTGAGAGAAACAGAGAGAGAGAGAGAGAAATAGAGAGAGAGAGAGAGAGAGAGAGAGAGAGAGAGAGAGACGGGGGGGGGAGGATATAGGTAGAGAGAATTTCAAGGAACAAGTGCACAAATCAAAACAAACTCATTCATTGCAAACAAAATTGTGGAACGAAAAGTGGAGGAAAACTATAGAAATGGGGAAGTTTTGAGAGAGAAAGAGAAAGAGAGAAACAAAGAGTGAGAGAGAGGGAGGAGAGAAAGAGAGAGAGAGAGGAAGAGAGATAGAGAGAGAGAAAGAGAGAGAGAGAAAGAGAGAGAGAGAGGGAGAGATGCAGAAAAAGGGTTGACAGAATTTAATTGTTAACATACAATATCAAAATCTGCCATACATCCTACCTCTTCTCTTGAATTATTCCAAGTGTATCCTTCCGTGATGGGTAATTTCTCGGTCTTAGAAAAGTCCCTGTCTTGCCATTTTATCATCCATTTATGCGGAGGTTCTTCCAGCGGCTCAAATTCAACTATTGTGTTGGTAATGTTCTGACAAGTGAGAGAAAATAAATTTCATTCAACATTTAAAAAAAATGCTTTGTAGTTGAACAGTACAGGTATGTAAATTAAATGGTTATCAAAACCAAATGTTAATCAGCATAATCTTTCTTTTTAAAGTGTAAAATGTTTTCAAAGGGCATTCAATTTAGTCTTTCATGGAACCTTACAATTTTCAAGGCACACTGCCAACTTGAGTGACAGAGTTCTCCCTCTGTTTTTCTTGTGATTTTTTTCTTTTATTAAATTTCCATTTTCCAAATTGTTGACATTTAGGAATAGATTTGTTAATTACAAGTAGAAACACAAGCCTATGATGTGCAAACAAATAAGTTAGACTATGCATACATTGTATCTAGTGTGCATATTTGATATTGATAGAATTATTCTCTTTAGGTGAAATAACAATTTATAGTTTTGAGTACTGAAGAAATGGGAGAGGACCTTTTAGATGAGTCAAAGAGTTGCCAATTTGTGCTTGATCAATTGAACTTTGAAAATTCTTTAGTTCTTATATTTCTCATCATGTTTTGCTCCCAACATTCACCGTTTCTTTGTTCTATTTTTAAAGATTTTATTTAAAAAAAACCCAACTTAATATCAGGGTGAGTGTGGACTTCCCCTTTAACTTTTTAAGGTGATTTTTCTTGTTTTCAACCATGATTACTGATTAGACCATAAACGTACACGATTAGACCTACCTCTTGTGAAAGAGTTGGTGTTGGTTTCACTGTATGATCCTTTCCTGTAAGTAATACTATAGTGGATGGATAGATAGAGAGAGAGAGAGGGGGGGGGGGGGAGAGAGTGAGAGAGAGAGAGGGGGAGAGATAGAGGGGGAGGAACAGAAGAGAAGGGGATCGAGAGGAGAAGAGAGGAAGAAAGGGGGAGAGAGAGAGATGAGAGAGAAGGGAGGAAGAAAGGGGGAGAGAAGGGAGAAAAAAGAGAAGAATGAGATAAAGGTGAGAGAAAAAGATAGAGGAAGAAAAGAGAGGGGGGGAGGGAGGGAGAGGGGCGAGAGGGAGGGAGAAGGGTGAGAGGAAAATGACAGAGAGGGGTGAGAGGGAGTAAGGGGGAGAGGAAAAAGAGAGAAAGAAAGGGAGAGAGAAAGGGAAAGAGGGGTTAAAACATGTCCTTGACATTTTGAGGCCTACAGTAGTAGTACAGGCAGCCATGGGGCAAACACATAAAGTATGTCATTTTCAGCACGTTCAGTGCCCTACACTACAGCTACACTGCATGTACATGTACCTCCACAATAATATACCCACTTGGTATGGTAACATAATATTGGGCACTGAAAAACCAAGGTTCCGATTCCGAGTATAATCAGATATTATGTGTCCAGATACAATCAATGAATCATAATAAAGTAGTTGAACAAGTTTAACAATACAAGCAATATTTTACATGTTATTATGTTACAAGACTTATTTTCGACAATTTTAGAAAGGACAAATATTTCACGATGGTTTGTAAAATTTGAATTTTGATGACTATTTTCTGTTTGTGGAGGTTTCGGACTCCAATTAGTCTACATAATGAATACATTCATTATATAAAAAGAACTGTGGATGCCGCCAATCAAAGGAATCTATGCAGAAATAAACTGAAATTATTAAGAACATACCCTCTGCAACTTCATCGGAACTAGATGGGGAGGTTTCGGGAGACCCATCCCGTGCAGTTCCACCAGGGCGATGCAACGACGACTGGAACAACCGCGAGCCGCGATCGATATTTGATGTGGATGAAATCAAAGGAGTTCTAGCTGGTTGGCTGAAGGTGTGTTTCAAATAATCCAGTTTAGGTGGCGATACAAATAACCAGAATGCTAAACAGCACACGGCTACGAGTTGAAGTTTCAAAAAAGTATAAGAACTTTTAGGTACCGTTCCTTGAGTAGTCATCGTTCCCATCTAATAATCCGTACAACGTAAATTTGCACAAATTAGGCAACTAACAGCAGCCGATTTAGGCAAGCGACCTGTCCGGGAGTCGAGTATATCCAAAGTGTCGTATTCAGTTATAGCCGCGTGATGCGGACTGCACTGGCCAGGAGGCAGGACGAAGCAATACTTCCATCGTTTCCGCTTTGAATTTCCTGAATTTGTCAGACTTCCAAAAAAGCAACAGTTATAAAAGGCGAGCACTTATGGGCGTAGACAAATGTAGAAATTATATTATGCGCCTGTATTTATGATTATTTCACTTGGCATTATGACAGTTTACACTAGTGACTACAACTGGCAAAGGAATACCAAAAATAGAATTCTACACAACGTAAATATTATTATGAAGAGTGTGACGTCGTAGCAAAACAATAGATGTGGGCGGATCGAGTATTATCACTTTCAACCAATAAGAGAGTGGAAAGACCATCTTTCGTCAGTTGGAAGGGAGAGAGAGCTCGAAACACGCACGCACACGCACACACACACGTACGCCCGAACACGCACACCCACTATCAATCAATGCATGCATTAAATTATTACAAATATATCAGCCAACCTCTCATAAGATTGTACAGTATGCACTTCATCTTTTATGTATTGATTGAATGTTTAAAAAAAAAAAATAGATTCCATCATCAGAGTAATTTTTCTCCATTATCCCGCTTTTGTATATATAGTAATTACATGTATTTTGTTTTGTACAGGATTGTCATGCCTCGAGTTTTCCCTTTGTGACAATCCTTTTTTAGGATTCTTTTATGTAAATGATATATTGTACCTACATTTCATACCCTAATAGTTTGTCAATCATTATTTTGTTTATTATGTTGTAAATTTGTAATCAGTTTAAGACAATGAAGAGAAAAAAAATGAATAAAAAAAATGAATGAATAAGATGATTAAATATCAATACAGCCTTGATAATGCTCATTTCTTCCCCTTAAGAAAAGAACACACACACAAAACACCTATACCACACCTCGATCATATCAATCATAATTATTTGTAATTTCGGGGGCTACTTTTCAAGCTTGCTTGCATGAAAATAACACTCTTTAATTTGTTTTGCATTGAACTCTATGCAAATTTTTTGGGGCTCTTTTACGACTATCGGGGGCTCTTTTTAGCATTTCGGGGGCTAATTTGCCCCGAGCCCCCATGTATTTTTTTCACTGTAGCACACATCAGCTTGAAGGGATCCGGTAACTTTGTGTAAGTTCCTTTAAAAAAATCCTTCATTTAGCTCATGCTGCAACGATAGTTGGCCAGTCAGGAATTACAAGCCGATCGCCTGTCTGATTAGCAAGATATTTATGATTGAAAATCAAAAACAACTTTTGCGTTTGCCAAACGGTTTACATAACACCACAGTCTATTGGGTAAACGAGTATGGTAAAACCGGTCACTCTTTAAAGGTTTTTACTTTTTTGAGGCGCTTCTTGATCATTTTGAAGCGCAATTTTTTCAGGGCTTCAAAATATAACACCATATCACAGACACTGATAACACGTAGGGCCATGCATCTCAGATTTAACAATGTTAAACGATGCCTTTAAAGTGGAGGTGTCATGGTTCATTCACTTGACCCTCAATCCAGGGGTCAAATCCCAGCCAAGCACTAAGGTCCTTTGGCAAGACATTAATCTGCATTTGCCACTCTCAACCCAGGTGTAAATGGGTACCCAATATGCTAAAGCTCTAGATACTTAGCCACTCGGCTAAGAGCGGGGTAATAACGCCAGAAGCATCACATCGTGACGGACATGTGTGCTATATAAGAAGCCACCATAATTATCATTACCACACATTCTGTGAACCAGAATAACTTCACTCAGGATTTTCAACTTGACTTCATGCCCTTTTGCTTCTCGAAAAAAGAAAAATGGCCGAGGATCAAGAAAACTGACACAATCTTTAAATTTCATTTAACAATTTTAATGCTGATCTAGATATCAAAAGCCATACACCACATGCACAGATATATGAAAAGAAGTTAAGTTTGTAATACAACTTACACAGAGAATTGGAGAAGAGTGTAAAAATAAAGAATTTCTTCTTTAACAAATAAATATAGACTAAGTGCTTGGTATGTACAGAATTTCCTCAAAATACATTTAGTACTCATACACAAAAGTTGTTTAGTATACAGTTTTATAAGAAAGGCATGCTATACATACTTCATTTATACATAAATTTAAAGCAATTCAAAGTTAGATACAGTAATGTGAAGTACAATGCCTTTTTCTTTCTTTGTTGGCATTGGATGTTAACGTTACTGTGATTACTATAAAGCCAAATTTAAAAAAAAACATGTTTAGCGTCCTGCTTTTATGAAAAATAGGAAGGAGGAGGCCCCCCTTTTTTTATTTCAAAATGGCCGCTCGGTACATTTTCCCTGACAGTCGGGCTGTTTTTCAAGATGGCCGCAGTCTTTTTTCTTTTTCAAATCAGAAATAGATCCATTTTAGCATTGTTTTTGATGTTTTTTTTCTTTAAAAAAAATTAAAATAAATAACATTTCCAAAAAAAAATAGAAGGCGGCTCCCAAAAAGGAAGCGGGCGGGGACGCTAAGCATGTATATTTTGTTTAATGGCCTAATGTAAAATTCAATTTATTTGAATAAATTTGCATTTCCTTATGCCACGGCAGTTATGTCAATGTGATTTTAACATGTCATGTATGAACATTGTCATTTTGTTTAAAATACAGAAACAGAGAGAAAAAAAATGAAAGCAATTTGCTAGATATCAATATCACCTCTTTAAAAAAAAATGAAACCCTCCATTCCCCAGCAACTTCTTGTTGAATAAACATCACTTGAGATACAAGAGACAAAAATCATTAGAAAGAAAAAAAAGATCCTCTTTCATTATGATACCCAATTTGTGATGATAGGGCCATAAAACTATGATAACATTTTAAATGAGCAGTGTCCAAATTAATTTGTGCATTAGAGTTTTGATCAATATCATGACATTTTTCACTGTGAAAGCTTCTGCCTTCTTCGCATGAACAGACAGAGAAATGGGGTCATATGGAATTATATGATGAACAAAGGAATACTTATCATTGTTTTTTGTTTTGTTTACCTTGTGTTTATATTTTGCATCGTCATTACATCTAAATCAAGTTTCGCATCATATAAAGAGAATGAATGAATCTTTCTTTGTTTCTACTTTTTTTCTTTATAAAAACACTGTATTAAATATCATATGCAGGAAACAGAATTTACAAAAAGTGGGAGTCACTACAGAACAATGGTAAGGAGTCAATAATATATATATATACTTTTTTTTAAATAAAACTTACAATTTAAAACACACTGGCATTAAAAAAGAATCATTAAAGTTGACTACTTTCAATATCTTGTTTGGCATGTCACATAGCACATTTCCCCCCTCCTATTCAAGTCACAGAAAATACTGAATATTGTTTCCGTTTCATCATGTTATAGTATCTATCTAAACCCTGTATCTATGTACATTAAAATAAGTAAAGTTGCTTGTAAGTGTCGGCTTGGGGGGGGGGGGGGGAGGGGGGGGGGGGCGTGTTTGGCAATATGGTGAATGTGTACCTCTACTAGTGTTGTTTTTGTTAAAATCTAAAAACTTTCTTGCTGAATTAGATGACGATGAATTGACAAACAGAGGCTTGTTAACCGGCTGACAACTGAATTCTCAAGATTCCCATAGGATTAACACAGGAGCCAACTGGTTCCAGTTGTCAATGGGTTATATGAGAGACTCGGATGAGGGCACACCCGGCATATTTCATTCTTCTAAGCTTTCTTTTAGCTTAGAATCACTTATCTTGGACTGGATTTCTGCAAACAATGACTTCATCTGAAAAAAGAGAACATACATTTTAATATGAGAAATACATTTAGTGTTCTTTAAACTGATTTAAGCACTATGCTCAATTTACATAAATTGTCATGCAAAGTGGCAGGCAGCCCTTTGGTGTTTGTCTCCCTCTTTGTTGGCTGTTTCCTCAATTACGAGGATCAATGAGGATTCATTACTTTTATACAAGTTTATTCAAATGTAAAGTATCTTTTTTTCTTTTCTTCTGGTATCCAATGGTTGTAGAAAAATATAATGAAACTCAAGTGTATACAATGAAGCTGTATGTACAGTGTAATATCAAACCTATAACTGAGTCTGCCTAGGTCCTGTTGCATAAAACTTACCATTGATGGCAACTCTGCCATCATTATCAAATACCATGGCAACGCATCACTCAACAGCCAATCAATTCAAAGCTTCCATGGAAGTTACCGTTAATGGCAAAGTGAATGCTTGGGCAGCATCATTTTTATAGTTTTAAACTTTAACTATAAATCCAAAGTTCAAAACCACAAGCTAAACTTAACTTTAAGTACGCTCATGTATAACCATGATCTGGGATAAAGGTATAGACCAGTTCTGGTCATGCGATTGCATTGTGAAAGAAACATTGTGGAATCGATCAGAAAAGGTTGATCATCTAGCATATATGTATTGGTGTGTAATGCAAGGTTCTGGAATCATCAAAATGATAAGAAATTTGGCCCTGTCTTGGTAAAGTTACAAGCACTGTACACAGAAAGATGTATATGGGACTACGCAATATCTATCCAGGCCGGATAGATATGATAATTTACCAAATATATCAATTAGTAGGCGGTTTCCCGGCAAAATTTGTATCATCACGGATTAGTCAAAACATATTCTTTCACATGATTGGTAATATTTTAGCTTCCATTTAATTTTTTGAGAGGGGGGCGTTTCCAAAACTGGTCTTTAATTAAAAAAATCTGAGTAAGTAAACCTCAAGTTCCTGAAACCACAATAAAAGTGCATCCACCTGGTCCTCAACTACAAGCTAACCTCGAAAATTCAAAACCACGAGCAAAACTTATAGTTCATGACCACTCCTGTAACCTACATGTAGCTATCAGTTATGGCACTGTACCTTTTCTTCATAGTTGACCTTGAGCGCGGAGAGATGTGACAGTAGATCCATACCCAAAGAACACCAGACATCTGCCACGCTGTACTGACCAGAACTAAATTGAAATTGAAAATTCAAATTAGATTATTATTATTATCATTTTTATTATTATTATTTATTATTCTTATTATAATTAAAATTATAATTATAATTATTTTTTATTATCACTAAGCATTTTTTTCAGTAAAGACGAAGTCAGGAAAAAACAAACAGTGAAGACAAAACACTAAGATTTGAAATGAGTCACATGGATTCCTGGAAAAGAAAAAAGATTAACTAAATAACTGTAACCTAAAGCGAGGGTCTTCTTTTCCGAACCATGTGCCTTAACATAAATACATAGCACAGCATAGCAAGATATAAAATATAATGAATTGCAATTATATTGAATTAGAGAAAAAGAAGAAAACAATTAATGTTGCATTATGAACATGTATATGTCTTTTTTTTTTTTTTTTAAAGAAAAGGAGAAAACAAGTACACAACCTGAAAAAATAAAATGAACCTCAAGAGGGCGCTATTACCTGAATGAGTAAATTCCAGTGTTCCATGCCTTTGTCATCAACCATATAATCTCCATTTCTGGATATGTGTCCTTCACAAGCAAAAGAAATTGCACAAATTGATTAAAATCATTGAATAGACGTGTATCACCATTACGCCTCTGCTTGTTTGAATTAAGGAATATGTAATGTACATTGGGCAAGTAAAAGCTACTTTTGCTCGCATATTACTGACAACGTTTAAGATTTTAGTGTCTTAGCATTGTAGTAGATATATAAATTATTTTGCTTTTATTTCCTTGCGTCTATGGCTCTGCTCCACAGTTCTGGTGAATTCATATATTATTAGAAAGGCACTACAAATACAAACTCCATTTATGAATCTCTTGCTGTTGGCAAATACAAGGGGGGATGCACTACCCCCCCCCCCCCCTCCCCCACTCAGTTTTATTTAGGGTACGCACATGCATGTTCCCCCTTTGAAAGCACCCCCCTTTCTCCAGTGTGTAAAGTCAGTACGGGCCAGATTTGTGTGTGTATTATGGGCAGACTTAGTTTCGTGAAAAGTACCCCTTTACCGGAGATTTTGGGAACACGAATGCGGTCCCTGCGTCCCCAGAGTGTTGGGGGGGGGGGGGGGGGCACTTACTTTCTCTTCTGCTTGAAGGAGCTTGATAGCCACCTGATAAAGATGCCACGCCTCCTCCCTGCCTGCCGTACCAGGACTGCTACCCTCACCCAGGCACAGTCTGATAGCATTGTGAAGGGTTTTACTATAAAAAAAAGAAGGGATAATATTTAATATCTGCTTGAAGGAGCTTGATAGCCACCTGATAAAGATGCCACGCCTCCTCCCTGCCTGCCGTACCAGGACTGCTACCCTCACCCAGGCACAGTCTGATAGCATTGTGAAGGGTTTTACTATAAAAAAAAGAAGGGATAATATTTAAAGGCATCGTTAAACAATGTTAAATCTGAGATTCAAAACAAAATCCTTGATTTAGCTCATGCTGCAATCGTAATTAAAAACCTTTACAAGCCGATTGCTTGTCTGATTATCAAGATATTTAGGATTGGAATTTGAAATTTCAAAAAACGTTTTCCCAATAGTTTTTTAACACTGCAGTCTATTAGGGAAAATGAGTATGGACGTAGAACCGGCCACTCAAAGATTTTTACTTTTTTGAGGCACTTCATGATCATTGTGAAGCGCAATTTTTTTAGGACTTCATTATTACACCATATCACAGACACTGATAACACGTAGGGCCATGCATCTCAGATTTGTACAATTGGAACATTGTTAAACAATGCCTTCAAAAGAAACATCGAAAGTGTGTAATTGTGGTCAATTTCCTGCCATGGCACTAATGTCATTTGCCAAGATACTAATCTTCATTTGCCACACTCGACCCAGATAGGATTCGCTCCTGGGATGCATCGAGTGCTATGGTAGCCGAGCTAAAGCGCAGGCTAATACCATCCAAAGTCCCTTGGAATGGCACAGAAACCTTATTTCATGTGATAAGCACTGTACGTGAACGGAATAATCTGTAATCATAGCAGGTTTGACATCATTCTATTTTATCAAAGAAGCATCACATCATCTCTGATCATGTACCACATACTACTGAATCTATTTCAATCTCAATGAAAACTCAAGGTTGGATTTCACATACAAATAAAATACAAACAGAGACATAAGAAATGGTAGAAATAGTTCACACAAAGTCAAGGACGCCAAAGAGTCTGATACATAAATATGGAGATATTTTCAAAATACTGTGATCTTTTTAGATATACTTGCCTGCATGTTTTGATGTCTATATCCTTTGAGCTCATGTGTTTCTTAATGGCTGCATGAAGGAGCTTCTTACTCACCTGTTTGTAATGGGCAGGTGGCTCCATGGCAAGAACTTTCAACAACAAAAATAAATTTAAAAAATGTCATAATCATGATGAAGATTTATTATTCTTTTACTTCCCACATTGAAAAGTATGGATGTCCACTAAAAAGGAATACCCTTGAAATAAGCAAATATTACTGACATGAGTACAATATTACTTTTAGACCTAATACAATACTACATTTTTTTTGGCCAAGATAATTAGACTAAACACCTACTGTGACAATAGTATTCATTTTGCTTTTTACACCATTAATTTTGTGAAATCATTATGAAACAATAAACTGAAAATGTAACTTTCATTATCTGCACAAGATAATTAGACCAAACACCCACTGTCACAATAGTATTCATTTTGCTTTTAACACCATTTATTTTGTGAAATCTTTGTGAAAATATGAAATATGAAACATTAAACTGAAACTGAAGCTTTCATTATCTGCACAAGATATGAACGTACTGACCTGCCAGAGTTTCGATGGTCTTGATATCATAGTCAGGCGATGAAAGGACTTGCTTTAGAAGCTGGTCCAGTTCCGAGGGTCGTCCCAGCTTCGCCAAGGCCTCAAACTCATAGAGCAGCAGCATGGAATAGGCTCTGTCCCTCTTCTCACCGTCTAAATATTGAGAGCAGAAAATAGCTAGTCAAGGCTTAAATCTCACTGGGCAGTAAGCCATAAGATGAATGCAACTGCAACTCTCATATGCCTCTGCCTATGTTTTCTTTCTTCAATGATCCTTTGAAATATTTGCAACACTTTACCCTGTGACCTTTGACCCACTACCTGCTATTACACCCAAAATATAATTACTTCATTCTTGCATGCTCATACATACTTGATCCTAGTTTATTTAAAATCAGTTCAATGGGGCTTGAGTTATGACAGTAACGAAAAGCGGGACAGACAGATGGACAAAGGACATACTGAAAACGCAATGCCTCCAGCACCACCTTCCGAGGCGTATGGATAACAAAACAAACAAACAAAAACAAACAAACAACTAAACAAAAAAAAACATACTGGAATTTAACAAGTCCTATGCGAATGAGCCTAAAGACTCTTTTAGACACGACACTCACTATTGGCAGCAAAATAAAAACTGCATTACGTGTAAATGAGTGACATAATAATAATAATAATAATCTTTAAAGTCCACTCCAAATTTTATTAAACCGAAACGGAAATTCTTTGTGGTATGATAAGAAAGAAGAAAAGTAGCTGCATATATTTTTACCTCCCGAGCCATCACCATGTAGTTGAGAGCACACATTCTGACATGAATATACATGTTCCAACACCTTCTCTAAAGATGCACGCTATAAAGAAAGAAAAAAACATTACAGAAGTGATGATCAAAATTGACACAAAATGTTCTGTGCCCAGCATAACCATAAGGATGTAAAAAGCTATTGTGTGAGACTTTGAGACTGTTAATAACATCAATAAGCCATGCAATTCTTGTGTAAAAATACTGACAAATTTTGATACTTGGATGTTGAAGTTTACTTCTTTATTTTCTTTCCTTTTCCCCTCTCTTGCTCCCTTTTCTTCAAGTTTATGTTGTTTCCTTTATCTTGTACTTATTTATTTGTAATATGATATACCTGAGATACTTTGGACATATCAACCAAATGAATTCAAAAAGATACTCCCACATCCTTCTCAATGGAAATGTACATGGCAAACGCCCAAGGGGAAGACCAGCTAGGAGATGGACAGACTGCATCAAGGCGGACTGCAACAACAGACAAGTTGACTCCCTGACTAAAGCCACAAGGCTAACAGAAGACAGGAAGGTGTGGCAAGCCATAGTGAAACAGAAGCCATCATACATCCCAGTGATGGTGTGGACGGCTTAAGTCAAGTAAGTCAATTTCGTACCACCAACACTTTAGAGCCCTATAGAGTGGTGAAGTGTGACGTCATCAAAATCAAAATCAAAAATATATTTTTGGAATTTCTCAATTTTTTTCTTCATTTTCCGAAAGAGCATAAAAAATAATGTCCAAATGTCGTAAACCAATTGAAGATGTTATGTATTGGCTGAGATACTGTATGACCATCTGAATAAATAGATGATTTATGGGAACTCAGTGTTATATTGCTATGGTTCATAACATTACGAGCCAGAGCAATATAACACTGAGCTCCCATAGGACATCCTTTTATTCATATGGTCATATCTCAGCCAATACTTAACATATTCCATTGGTTTTCGACATTCAGACATTATTTTTGATGCTCTTTTGGAAAATGAAGAAAAAATTGGGAAATTCTAAAAATAGATTTTTATGATGTCACAGCAACATTTCCTTTAACATTAATTTTTAACATTTTATGTCACAGCTTTGGTACTCTATATTATAAACAATTGGCGATCAATAAATTCAATTACATCAAATCAAGACTAGATTATTTGTCCCTTTTTGTGTTCTGTATAATTAATCACTTATAAAAACAACTTCATATTTAATTTACATTAAATTTATATATAATATATTACCTTATCATCGTCTTCCTGTGCTTCTCTGGCCATCTGAAGACTAGCAGCAGCAGCCATCACAAGGCATGTCTTTTGTCTTCCTAGATTGCTAGCATCGTTGGACAGAAGCTCACAGAACTATGCAGAAAATAAAATGAAGGGTAAAAGAAAGTTATGCTACGCTCACAAAGATTCGTACGAACGATAATTTCGTACGAATCTCCGTTTTTCCATTGTCTTCACAAATTTCGATTGTCTGAAAATCGTTCGTACGGCATTCGTAGCAGTTCGTAATGGCATTTGTGACCGAGGTTTAAGAGAGGAGGTGGAGAGGAGAGGAAAAGGGAGGGAAAAGAAGAGGAGGTTTGGGAGGGGGGGGGGGGTGTGAGAGAGAGAGAAAGAGAGAGAGGGCTAAGGAGAGAGAGAGAGAGCTAGGTAGACAGGAGTAATAAGAGAAGAAACAAGAAAGGGGAAAAATAGAAAATAAAGACAGACAGAAAGGGAGAAGAAAAAGGAGAGGGGAGAGAGAGAGAGAAGAGAACGAAGAGAGAAGGGAGAGAGACAATGGAGGAGAGAGACAATGGAGGAGAGAGTGATAAGAGCAATACTGTAAGACACAAAATATACAAAAGCAGAGAGTGATTTTAAATATGTAAACACTACATTTCCTTTAACATTAATTTTTAACATTTTATATCATTTCACTTAAGTGTGCAACCCGTCATAACGTTTAATCCAAACTGTGCCTATAAAAATCATCACTTTTACACTTCTTAGCCAACAGATTAGTATCACATACCTGACTACACTTAGCAAAGAAGAGGTGTGTGAGTCTGCTCACAGTGGAATGCTCGATGGCCATATTCCATGCTATTGGACAGAAAGGGAAGAAAAAAAGAATGAAATAAAGAACATTGAGAAATTGTTTAAAGATGTACATGTACACGTACTTCATAAATCCCCAAAGGAATATAAAAATGAAGGTTAATCTATAGAAGACAACAATTTCTGAAGTCATGTAAATCAACTCTGTAAAGATTGTCAGTATTCACCAAAGCAGAAGGAAGATATAGACTCATGAAGAAAAAAAACGTGTATTACTAAATATGCAGAAATCAATTTTTCAGATGTTTCGGATTGCTTTTAGACAAATTATCTGAGACATTGATTTGGAGAGTTGATGATGCTTACCTACTTTCATGAACCAAGCTGCCTCATTGGTAAGCATGTCCTTCTCACTGGTAGACTTGGGTTCCTTCTCAGCGATGCTATTCAGCTGAACTAGTACTGTGTAAAATATTATGAATATGTTGATATAATTATATACCTGGTAGTAATAGTAGTTAATCTTGAGTTCTGGTACTGGAATGGCATTTCAAGAGAGATGGTTTTCACACAATTTTGAATTGATGAATAATAATAATTATGATAATAATAATAGTACCCGGTAATACATGTAGCAGTAGAAGTAGTATATAGTAGTAGTAGTAGTATCAGTAGTAGTAGAAGTAGTATAGCAGCAGCAGCAGCAACAACAACAACAACAACAATAATTATAATAATGATAATAATAACAATAACAACAACACTAATAATAATAATAATAATATTAAGAATAATTGGATCTACATGTATACTTCTTCTTCTTCAAGATAATCTGCCTCCTTCACTGCTGAAGATTCTTGCAGATGTGTGCAAGTGCATGTGTGTGGCGACATAGGGATGCCCAGGTGTGCAGGTGAAAGGTGTATATACTGTATATACATAGTGCCAGTAAAAAATTTGCCGGAATTTATTTCCCCCCGGTCTTTAGTTGTCACTGGAAGGCTTCCACTGATGGAGCCAGGACAACCTCAAGAGGGAGAGCGTTCCACTGTCCAACAGTGCGAGGAAAGAAGGAGTGAATATAGCGCCTTTTCAAGAAGATACAAGGCGCTGTCACTCAGTCAATCAACAAATCAATCAATCAATCAATTGTAGAGGTATGCTTTCAGATGATTTTTGAAGAAGTCAAGTGAAGTATACTATTTCTTAGAAATGCAGGGAGTTTATTTCATAGGCGTTGGGCGACGGATTTGAAGGATTCAAAGCCGGAGCAAGAGGTTTTTTTCAGGTGCCCTATAATTTTTAGAATAAAGGCTAGTTTAGGTATGCTTTAGTAAACCTCAACGCTTTTTTAAAAGACGTAAAGTGTAAGAGATTCATATTTTTGTATCTTATAAACACAGAGCTCAGGTACCACCCACATGTATGACCTTTGTTATGCTCAGCTGCCATTCATTTACATTTACATGTTTTTACCGTTTCATATCTGAACGAGCCTGAAGTTCTAATTAAATCAGTTATTTTAAAAATGGCTCCAACACTTTTAAAATGAATAAACTATCACTGTAAACAAATAAATCTGTATGAAATTTACAGGAACAAATCGAATCCTCTTCAAAGGGAATTTTTCATGCAAAAAAAAAAGATCATAAGAAATGTAAAACACATGTGAACTGGAACTGTTGACAGATAAATACTTTATGAAAGCAAAACTATAAGAAAAAGATAGTAAGAAAAATAGTAAGTTGACCAATTTTGGCAAAAAACAACAAAAATCTCTGAATTAAATCGCTTTTAAAAAAAATCATAAAACTGATAATAAATCAACAAAAGGAGTTTACGGGAAAGATCAAACCTGATTCTACGTATGATGCTACAGCATTTGCTTCCATTCTACAGGTAAACAATTATAAAAAACTCAAAATATGTTGAAGAAAGTTCATATTTTGTCCTTCAATTTGTCAGTTTTTATATTATCTTGCAGCATATCACTATATTCCTACTTGAAGATTAAAATATATTCTTTTTTGTCAAAGTGCTGTCACTTTATAAACTATGAGGGGAACAAATAAAATTAATGGAATTTGATGGGAGATGAGCAAAGTTTATAAAATGATCATTCAATAACGTATGGAAACATAATATTTTATAATGAACAATGATCTTCTTTTTCTTCTATTTTTATAAATAGGGGATGTCAGAAATTTTAAATCTGTAAACTCTATAGCTGTAACGTTCCTTGCTTGTTTGTTCTTGTAAAGCAAGAGGAGAAGATATTTGGTAAAAATCTTTTTAACTCTTTATTAAACCGCACACATGTAATCTCCCTGTGCCACTTTGTTGTTATCCTGGGATAAATAAAACAAAGACTTCAAGATTATTTAACCGTTTCCAGTGCAAGATTAATCTTGATTGGTGTCAAAAGGGTTGTCATGGAGTAAACTAAGATTGGAAATGGATCATTTTTGCAAAGCCATAGAATAAAAAACGATTTTTAGAATTTCTCAATTTTTTCTTCATTTTCTGAAAGAGCATCAGAAATAATGTCCTAATGTCGAAAACCAATTTAATATGTTAAGTATTGGAGCATATAACAATAAGTTCCTATAGGACAGGCCTTCTCAACTGGCGGCGCGCGCGCCACTCGTGGCGCTTGCGGTCAGTCAGAGTGGCGCGCGGCTGTTCCCAAAAATAATAAAAAATAAATAAAAATTAAAAAATAAAATTCAAGCAAGAAAAAATAAAAAAAGAATATTTTAAAATAAAAAAACTCAGCAAATTAAAACAAATGCAGTCGAAGTTGAGCCCAAAATGTAAGCGAGCCATTTTGTTTGTTTGATTTTCACTTTATTTTGACATTTTCCGTGTTTATTGCACCAAAATAACTACATATAAATTAGCTTCCAGTGTAGATTTTAGCCAGGAATTGTACTAATTATTTCACATCAATATGAAATTATGATTGATGTTTTATGGAACAAAAAGGTGTTAAAAATGCGACATCTGGGCCTTAAAAAAGCCCTAAAATCCACAAGCTTCCGGGGGCTTTGCCCCCTGGACCCCACCCGCTATCGGCTTGGTCGCTACGCTCCCTCGAAACACAGTCACTAAACATACAGGTTGGCACTTCAACCTCAACAAATTTTTGTTTTGGCGCTTCTAAGAAACTAGTTGAGAAGGCCTGCTATAGGACATATATTTATTCAGATGGTCATATCTCAGCCAATACTTAACATATTAAATTGATTTTCGACGTTTGGACATTATTTCTGATGCTCTTTCGGAAAATGAAGAAAAAATTGAGAAATTCAAAAAATACATTTTTGATAATGTCACACTTCACCACTCTATTGTGTTGCACAAAGCAATCCTTCCACCAATTGTTGCCCATTGTTTTGTGACAAATTTGCAGATGGAGCAAACAAGCGACTATGTAGAGAGGCAAAGGAAGCAAGCAGAGATTTAATAAAATGCAAACTTACACTGGATCTGAACTTTCTCCAGATAGAGTCAACCTCAATCTTGTTAGGCATCTGAAAAAATATAAGGATTGTGTAATGTTTTGGTAAATAAACATCTTTATCATTATTTATTATAGTCATTTTTCCCCCCTCTTAAGAAGGGTTACTTCTTCTTCTTCTCGAGTCACTACGCCACAACCTTCACTCTTAATTAGATCGCCCCAATCCAGTGTTGGATGCATTGGATCGCATAGGGGGTTAATGCATCCAGATTTTCTTGGGTACAAGGGATTAGTAGATGGTAGAGCGGTGACCGAGTTCCATGCTATGACGATCAACACTCCCTCCCTCCATTTCTTCTTGTGTCAAGCATCCGCCTCATTTAGACTAACTTTACTGCTTTATTTCTTCACCATACCTTCCATGAAATCTTCAGTATTCCCTCTTATGCCATCCATTTCCAGATCCGACGCTCCTTTCACAGATTAATCATCTTCCCCAGATCGAAATGTTGATGATCAAGGAGTCCTGCAATTCACATTCATTCTCGCAGCTGGCTGTGTTCTTCATATCTTCTTTTCTTGAGCATTCTTCTCATTTAAACTGAACTTAATGCCTTCTTTCTTCACCATACTTTTCCATGAAATCTTCAGTCTTCCTTTCCCTCTTATGCCACCCACTTCAAGATCCCATTTTCTATCTTTTCACAGGTTCATCATCTTCCCTTCTCAACACATGACACAACCAGGACAATCCAATTGTAATTATCACTTCCACCAGTTTCTTCCAGACCCAACCTTTCCATGAGCTCACTTGCTTTCTCTCTATCAGACACTTTCACACATCACACATCTTCCGTATCATGGCTCTTTCTGTTCTCCTCAAGATATCTTCTTCTACTTTTGTTCAAGATTTGCCTTCATCATATTCAATAGCATTTATATTTAATAGAGAATATTTAATCAAACCTTGCATCGAACAAATATTTAATAGGCAGAGGCAAATTTGACATAAATCAGGAAAACTGCTACTGTTTAGCTTTCCATGGTCAGATTTTACTGATCAAGTTGTCAAACTAAAGAAAACATTATAGATTATAACGTATCTTTGAATAAATCTTTATGAACTGATTGAAATGATATTAACGGTTGAATCCAGGGGGGTGTTTCATAAAGCTGTTTGTAAAGTTACGCATGACTTTACAAATGACTTATATATGAAAGGCCAAATGGGATGCTCAATCCTTTTTAAGTGCACCAACTAAAGTTGAACTGTGCACATGTAGATTAACATTCTTATGCCAAAAAACCTCTCTTAATGCAAGGTATATCTTTTGCCATAATTTCATGGAGGTTATTGGAAATAAAGTCACACTTTGTTAAAACATCAGGAAAAACTTTGGGGAAAAATCTGGCACTTCATATTCAAGTCATTCGTAAAGTCATGCGTAACTTTACGAACAGCTTCATGAAACACCCCCCAGGTGTTTACAAAAACAAGGGAAACGCTCTCGGCGGTCTCGCCTGCATAACGCAATTCAATAAACCAGAACGTCAATGACGTAGCTCTCATCCGCATCTCGCAACAACAAATATCATAAATTTTATGTGGTACACTTTTGAACTGGTCAAAAAATAAAAATTTGATGCCCTGGAAGGGACATAATTTCATTTCATTTGCATAAAGTACCATAAATAATCATGGAGCAAAATCTCACAATTCTGTGTAGAAGTTTAGTGTTCCAAATTTAGCTCTACCAGATAAGGCAAACCAAATCAAAATCGGTCAAGAAATGAGGGAAAAGAAGCAATTTTTGTTATTTTTGGAATAAATTTGCATAAATTACCATAATTAATTAATGGAGAACAATTTCAAAATTCTGTGTAGAGGTTTAGTGTACCAAACTTAGCTCTACGATATAAAGCAAACCAAATCAAAATCGGTCGAGAAATGAAGGAGAAGAAGCCTTTTTTGTGATTTCGAATAAATTTGCATAAATTAGCATAGATAATGAATTTCACGATTCTGTGTAGAAATTTTAAATCCCCCTCCTAGCCCTACCATATGAAACAATCAGAATCAAAATCGGTTGAAAAATAACGAAGAAGAAGCATTTTGAAAATCTTGATGTTGATGCCACAAAGTCTAAGTTTGTTGACCTTAAATGACCTTTGACCTTAACTTAGTGACCTGAAATTCTACTCACATGATTGGGGAGACTTGATAACCCTATAGTCCAAGTTTCATTGACTAAGAACTTATACTTTCAAAATTATATCAAAAATTCAAAAACTTAACCTTAGGTTAAGTTTTCGATGATGATGCTACAACATAGTCCAAGTCTGTTGACCTGAAATGACCTTTGACCTTGACTTTGTGATCTGAAATTCTACTCACATGATTGGGGATACTTGATTACCCTATAGTCCAAGTTTCATTGACTAAGAACTTATACTTTAAAAATTATATCAAAAATTCAAAAACTTAACCTTAGGTTAAGTTTTTGATGTTGACGCCGTCGCCGTCGCCGCCGTCGCCGCCGTCACCGGAAAAGCGGCGCCTATGTCTCGCTTTTTGCTACGCAGGCGAGACAAAAACTCATGATGTATAGTTTGGGCTCTGTGCCACCAGAGATTATTCATGCAGATTAACATAACTTCTCATGCAGATCATACCTGAAGCACGTCAGGATCTGTTGCACATCCGATGAATATTTCACAAGGCTCTCTAGAGCTGAAATGGCAACCTTGCGATTACTCCGCTGGAGAGAAAAAAACACACAAAAGTTCAAGGGTTGACATAAAGAGTCAAAGGGCAAATGACTTCTTCTAATTATCAACATCAACTCAAAATATCAATAATCATGCTCTAAATTTGGATTTGGATTAATACAAAATATTAGCAATATACATGGCCTATTCTATGCAAAGTTTTCACCTATTAATACTTTAAAAAACACTCAAGGCTTCAAGAATCTGGGTTTTGTTTTTCCTCCATTGAATAGTTTTACCTTTTATTACTAGTACGGTAAATACAATTTTTTCATTTTTTCATCGACCCCCTGCCCGTCATATCCTCTGCTTGGAGCCACAAGAGCGTTAACTCATATACAATAACCTATTGACTACTCAATTCTCAGATTCCAATAGACTTTATACACAGTCAACTTCGTTTTGGTGGGGAACAGGTTAAAACAGAGTTAAAGGTAAAGACCAGTTATGGTCATGCGATTGCATTGTGAAAGAAACGTTGTGGAATCGATCAGAAAAGGTTGATCATCTAGCATCTAGCATCTGCAAGGTTCTGGAATCATCAAAATGATAAGAAATTTGGCCCATTCTTCGTAAAGTTACAAGCACTATACACAGAAAGATGTATATGGGACTACCCTATATCTCTCACAGACCATGAGAGAAACAAATTTACCAAATATATGAATTAGTAGGCGGTTTCCCGGCAAATTTTGTATCATTATGTATTAGTCAAAACATATTCTTTCACATGATTGGTAATGAGAGCTTCCATTTCATTTTTTGAAATTGGGGCGTTTCCAATACTGGTCTTTATCTTTAACTTGTCTTGCGCCTCACTACTCTGGGTCAAAGAGATCAGAAAATTAAAGCAATGTATGAACATCATTTTAAGAGGAAGTGCAACAGCTCAGCGGAAGAGCAGTGGTCCCGGGAGGTCCTGGTTCGAAACCAAGTCAATGAGCTAGTGCCCTTTGGTAAGCAGACCTGCCAACCTCTGGAGTTCAAAAACTGTATTCTTCAATCCCAAAAGTTGTATTTTACTAACAAAAGTTGTATTCTTAAAAATAAACACGGACTGTTTAATACGGGGATCAATGCCTCTTACCATTCCTACATACAGGAAGAAATTTTTCAATGGATCATTGGTTGAATATGCATGATTTCGTCACGACTGTTGTGTTCGATGAACCAATGAACATCCCCAAATTGCTGATGTGAGATGCTTGTAGGATACTTTACAGGACAGAATGGGAATTTTGCACATACACACACACAAAATTCATTTAAAAAAATTTATGAAAAATAAATAAATATATAAACAAATTAAAAAAATAAATAAATCATATTTTATTGAGGAAAATCGTACTGTCGTATGTGCTTCTAAAAATTGTACTGGTTGGCAGGTCTGGGTAAGGCATTGATCCTCATTACCAAGTCCTTTGGAGAGGCATACTTAGCTTTCTTTTATAGCAGTCAGGTAAAACAAACAAACAAACAAATAAAAACAGACCTCAAATGCTAGTTGCGCTGCCAACGAGATGAGACTATGAATGTCCTCCTCTTTCTCCTCGTTACAAGAGCCCTCCTCCTTTGCATCCGAGGCAACAGATCCCAGTTTCTGCAAGGCTGCAACAGCTATTGAATAGGAAAGACGGAGCATATATCAGTGCACTCATAGCATATTGAGTGAGATAGTTGTGATGCGCATGCGTACGCTCTCAAGGTTCAAGTCATGGAACTCCAAAGAGTACCCGGAGCATTGTTTTTTTTTAATCACTCATTTGCTAAGCCACCTTAAAGCCCCTCTATAGTGTTGAACTGACCTCAGTGTTCTCAGGGTTACTTTGGACATATTCTGTGTGGCAGTGGGAGCCCCCTAGCAGCACAAATAATAGAAAGCCAAGTAGAAGGGAAAAGAAAAAGAGGCAGAAAGAGAAAGCAATGGTTTGATAACATCAAAGAATGGACAGGTCTAACATATTCAGAAGCCAAAAGATTAGCTCAGGATAGAAACAATGGATAAAAACAACAAGAATATGTGCAGATGTGGTCACCAATCGCCAGCAACTGACAGTGGCAGCCAGGTAAGCCAGGTAAGGTTAAGTGTTGAGAGCCCCCAAAATTTGATGGCAAACTTTCACTTCAATTGTATCATAATGTGAAAGAGGATGTCATTTAAGACACACTCCTGCAAGGATTTTCCCAACAAATGTGTTTGAAGTCGAATACTGATGAAAGAATACAAAATTTAGGTTTTCTTCGTACAACAGAAAACCCAAATTATGTATTCTTTTATCAATATTTGTCTTCAAACTCATTTTGGGGGGGAAATCTTTGCAGAAGTACATGTATGTCTAAAACGATGCCTCGATCGATCTTTCACATTATGATACAATTTAAATCAAATTTTTGGCGAATGTGGGGCTCCCAACACTTCAAGAGGGGCTTTAAGAATGCAGGGCAGACAGCAAGAAAGCGTGTAGTATCTTCAAACCTCATTATCACTGACACAGCATCAAACAATCCGATTTCACACATTATTGGAATGGTATTTACTTACCACTGTCATTATCTCCCTTGTGTATTGCGACCTTGAACCACAGGTAGTAGGTGTAGAGGTTGCTGGGGTCACATTTTTCAGCTTCCCTCATGGCTTCTTTGGCCTAATATTAACACAAAGGTCAAAGGTCAGTCATGTATCTTTGATCCAACCTTACTCAAAGGCATTAGGTCTTGTCAATGAAGTCCTGGGGTGGTATTCTAAGCATGATTTTATCTCTAAAATATTTCATTTTATCTTTGAAAAATAATCGGTTTTTGAAACCACTTTTTATCTAAGATTTGTATTTCATTATCTTGAATGCTTATGCATGACACGCACCTTTCTAACGCTAACACCCATCTTATTTAGAGTGATAGTTAACATTAAACTTATAATAGGGTAGGGTAGATTTTATTTCTCAGACGCATGCCGCTAATCGTTTGATCAAACTAAATAGTACATATATTCACCAGCTCCACATATGGGACTACGGTACACAAATGGTGTCGGGCCTACTTACCTTTAATAGTTTCCTTATCTTTCTTTGCTCATTACTCAGCCAGTATACATTTTCTACCAAAATTGTTTGGCAAATGACATTTATTTGTAATCTTGAACATTCAGTGTAAGTATCGTTTGATTCTGTGAGAAATCTTTCTTTTTTTTTTTTACCAGAACTCAAGTTTATCTTTAAGCATTTTGCTTTCCGAACGCGTCTTTTTGTGTAGTAGTAGTAGTAGAATGGTTTTATTAGAACTGCAAAATGGTAGCCCGAAAGCTAAATTACATTGCAAGTTTTAAAAAGCATTTCAACAAAACTTAGATATAGAAAAGTACAAATAATACACAGTCTAATAGATCATAATTTATTACATATTTCATACTTGCAAACAAATTGATGATACAAATAGAATAGAGGAATAGTGAGGAATATTCATATTTTAAATAGAAATTGAGGCTGATTAATTGAGTTTATGACAAGTAAATACTGAAGATTTGTTTAATTTCGAACCGTAATAAATTGCAAGTTGAATGTCTATTCATAACGCTACACAATGAGGATTTATCATAGAAACATGATTAAACAATACCGAAAGAGAGAGAAAGTGTCAGGGAGAGAACGATTTAAAGAGAGAGGGTTAAGTTTGAAAGAAAAACAGGAAAAAATGCAGAAGATGAGAGAGAGAGTGAGGAAGGGAGTGGTATGAGAAGAATGGAACAGCTGGAACTGTGAAGAAATAGAGAAAAGGAATGATGATGAAAGTAAAATGACAAAGGGAAAGCGATTAGAAAGAAATTACAAAGTAAAAATTACAAAGTTTCCTTAACAGAGAAAAACAGTACAATTTATCAATTATACATGACTAAGATAATAAAAAGAATTTATGCGCAAAAAACTTTTAAATATGTAAAGAGACATGGGAACGGGATACTACACTGCGCTAAGCTACCCCGATACCTTTTGAAACTGCTGCAGGTTGATGTAAGAAGATGCCCTGTTGCGCTGGAGTTTGGCGATGTTGGGCTTCTCCATGTCGGCGTTCTCAGTTAAAAGACTCAGGGAGTAGTTGTACCACACGATGGCTTCTGTGAAGTCACTACTCTGTAGAGAGAGAAAGAGAGAGAGAGAGAGGAGTCAGGAAGAGAGGAGGAATGGTGACAAGATGGAGAAGGGGGAAGAAATGGGAGGGTCATGGAGAAAAAGAGAAAAGACTTTAAGCCAAACTGTAATAGGAGCACTAACACAAAATCCCCTCTAGCCCCCATCTCAGGTCAGCTGAAGCAGCATGGTACCTTAACTCACTGCTACCCTAGCTGCGCTATTCGTTCTCGCATCGAGTCCTCTGTCTGCGAAGTGGAAATTAGGTATTGGGTTAGGCACTGTTGGCAAATTGTCCATGAGATTGGCGCTGTGCAATAAACAGTACGCTATGGCAGAAAGTTCAACAGTTCAGTATTGCTTAAATGGGAGAGTGACAATATAAGAGATTCATTACGTCATGTTTGAATGAGCTTTAGTGTTGCTAGATAAAAGAAAAATCTCGGACGATCCAAAGGCCATCTCCATGGTCACCCTTTGGCACCTCAACGCTTGAAATCGCATATAAATTTCCTCTCTTCTGTCTTGTCTGTAGAGGGCAGCACAATATCTAGATGCCTCCATCTCTGGGAAGAGAGACTGGTAAACTGTGGTAGGATGACTGCATGGCTATATATAGACCTATCCGAGGCACTCCTGCAGGATCTACCATGGAACACATTCCTTCTCACCTCACCTGTGGTGTTCCTCAGGGAACTAAACTAGGACCCATTATCTTCCTGATAGAGGTTAATGATGCCGCGTTGTCTACAGAAAACCGCTGGAAATATTGAGAGACTTTGCACAGGTATGGTGAGATTCAGGCAAACATGCATGAGTGGGGATACGTCGACTGTGAGGCTGGGCAGGGCCGCCATATCATGGACCATATACAACTGAGCTGTGACATGCTGAACGATACGTGCACTGGGAGGGAGTTGGAAGAGGCCAACAAAATAGCTCTTACTTTTGCTACATATAGGGAAATAGTTGCGTGATGACTCAAAATGATGAATATTTTCATATCTTATACATGCACTGACCTGCTATACTTAATATATAATATAATATGATAATAATAATAATAATATTGTATATTAATATAGCGCACATATCCACCATGCATGGTGCTCAAGGTGCTCCAACTATTACCCCGGCTCTGCTAGGCAGCCGATTTTTGCGCTTACAGCATTCAAGGAATTGCTTCCTACCGGTACCCATTTAACACCTGGGTGGAGAGTGGCAAATATAGATTAATATCTTGCCAGAGGACTATTTAATTAATAAATCTCTTTCTGAGCTGAGAGAGGAATGACACATCTTTAATACAGGGTGAGGAGACCCTGCATGTAAATCACTTCAGTATCTTATGAAGATGTGAACCTGTTCAATTACTCAATTCTTTTTTTTTTTTTCACATAAAAGAAATCTTATAAATATTCTTATTTTCTATGCTAAATAGTTAATGAATAGCAATCAAGATGTTTCTATCAATGAAATATGATTAAAATAACATACAAATTACAATTGTACATAAGACTTTGGTTGAGATTATTTCTGTCTTTCGACACTACCTCTTAATCATTAAAACTAAATCAAATATGTAGTTTTTAATGTCTGTCCTCTGTAAACAAAAAAATAAATCTATTCATATAACTACTACTTGTTTCATCAAAATATTTTCCTTTCTATGGTAACAGTATTTGAAGAAAGATTTATTTAGTAAAAATATATATGAGTAAGATAAACCAAAATCAATATTCATTTATTGTATATTACAGTATTGCCTCATATAACTGATTGGTTTGTATTGCTGTTATGCAAACACAAATTTAACTTTATCTTTATCTCTTTTTGCTCTGGGCTAAGATGAAATACCAGTGCACTATAAAAGGTAATTTATCCCCTTTATTGTTTTTTTTATAATTTTAGACTATTAATTTTAATATTGATTCTTTTAATCACAAACCTCAAAAGCTGCAGCAGCTTGTTCCCAGAGTAACGTATGGAGCTGCCTCAGGACTGGGCCATCTAGTTTGCTTCGATGATCTGAAAGATACATGAACCAAAATGATCTACATGTGCATTTTCCTACTATTTTAGGTTCTCGTTGTCTTTACGTGCCAGCACATGAGGAATGCAAATGTATTGTGAATTGCTCCTCAGAATAGTTCAACTAGATAGATGACGCAAAACAAGTGTGTCATATTATTATTACTTACTCTACACACTTAGGTCAGGGTTGAACCTGGCCTACAGTACATTAATGCAGCTTTTGAATACGGGCCTTAGTACTTTGCCTGAAACTCTACTTTCCTTTAAAAAATTCAATATTTTTCAAATGCGGAAAATATATCTTTTTGTTAACTTATCTACATTTTTATGGTATTTAATGGAAATACTATACTAGTTTTCTTTGCTTTGTAGGCTTAGGATTTGGAAAAAAGATAAATGAAATATATTTCATTCATATATACATGTATATTCAAAGTTGAAATTAGACATCAAAATTATTTTCTGCGCTCTTTTTCATTGTATTTCTACTAGTTTAGACTATTTTATTATGACTGGGGAAGATATCCAGAAGTACTTTTTTTTTTACCTGCAATGATTTCTTCCACTAGGTTCCTGGCTTGTTGGTGTCTTTTGTTCCTTGTCAGGAGCTCCAGCTGCAGGACCAGCAGTTTACCTACATCAGGGGATCCTGCGAAGCGGCTGGTCAGCCGACGGCATGCCGTCTGGGATAAATCAGTTCTTGGTGAAACATTACAGAAGAAAATAATAATGGTTTCTTGTATAGCGCTCATGTCAGTCAGACTTGACACTCCTGGGGCTCATGATTATTACCCTGGCTTTAGCACGGCTGCTATTACAGCGCTCTAGCATTTCAAGGAATTAATTCCGGCCAGGTACCCATTTACATCACCTGGGCAAAAAGATACCAATCACACAAACATATAGTAAGAAACATCAAAGAGGAAAGTAGTACCAAGACCCAGTTATTCAGAGCAATAACATACATACCAATCATAAACATACAGTAAAAAATTAGTGTAATAAATGGGTACCAACCTACCGGTAGGAAGAAATTCCTTGAATGCTTGAGCACCTTATTAGCTCGGCTAAAGCCAGGGTAATCATATGATTGTATGGCCCTCAGGGAGAACAGTATTAGTACTGATGAGGCTACCCTGGGTAAACAAGACATCATATTAATTTTTTAAATAATTTAATATCATCATCATCATCATCATTATAATTATTGCCCACTCGTTGGACATGAGGGTAAACGATTCTTATGTTTATCGTGGTCAAAACCATGGTGTAAGATTAATAATGTCCTTTGTGATTTCAGATCTTAATATTCAGAAATACCTGAACTTACTTTTCATGCTTTGCCAATAGTTTGACAGTTTCCGCAGCGAGGTCCACAGACAGATCCTGATGGAGTATGGCTTCTTCCATAGCTAGGGGAATACAGAGAGGATAGTTACAGCCATGGCACCAACTTATAATGTATAACCCAACTATGAGTAAATAACGGCTTGTACAATAATAATAATAATAATAGCTCACATTTATAATGTGCCTAATACTACGTTTCTAGGCGCGGAACATATTATTACCCCGGTCATCGGATTCAGGCTTACCCGCATACAAGGTATGCACATTCTCCACTCCCTGGGGAGCATTCCAGCCAGTCGCCATTTTACAAGCGCCATTGCTAATCAAACCACATTAGCTTTCGCATCCTACCGGGTACCCATTTTAACACCTGGGTGGAGAGTGGCAAATGTAGATCAATGTCTTGCCAAAGGACATTAGTGCCGCGGCGGGACTTGAACCGCGGACCTTGTGATCCACAGTCCGGTGACATATCCACTCGACCACGACACCTCTACCTCTACCTCTACAATACAGAGCCAGAAGGGCATTAACTCTGTCTTAAAGAATATGAGTTAACGCCCTTCTGGCTCCAAACATACGGCATACTCATCAGTTATTTCCAACACTAACCACACTGTACACTTCAACCCTGGACCAGACACTATACCTAGCCCTAATACTAACCCTAAACCTAAAACCCAAGTGCATCCCTAACCCTACATTTGGCTAAATAAAGCAGCTGAGTCGAGTCACCTTCAAGTGAACTTTGCATGGGATTAGACAATTTTTTGGGTTATTAAGAGCAATTCCACAAGATCATAATTAATCCATACTATAGACAAACTGTTCGTTGAATAATTATTTGTTTGATGACTGTTTAAGACTACTCTATCTTTATCTAAAAAAGTTACCTTGATATAAAGCAACATGTAGCTGGTGCATTTCCAGCAGTTGGTGGGAAAGGAAACCTAAATTTTTGATTTCCCTTCCAGGCAACTTTAGAAAAGCGCAGCAGGGGAAGCAGAAAATTTCAACCTCACTTAATATTTTATATCTTCATTGTAATATATACAATGTATCTTTGGACTGTTAACTACTAAAATAATAAGCATCCTTTTAATACCTGCTTGTAACATTTTGTTATCAACGCTGTCTCCAAGCAGAAGAATCTTGACCTTGAGGTGGAGTCCAAATGGGTGGATGTGCTCCTGTGTGGAAAGAAGAGCAAAATCAATACAGCTCTAATGCAGGCAAACCTGCTTTAGTGACCACCTGTCTACAAAGACCACCTGTCTACAAAGGCCACATTCGTTGTTTCCCTTGAAAATGGTTTCTCATTGAATCATGTACTAAAGGAACCTGTCTACAAAGGCCACTTTTTATGTTTCCCTTGGGCGGTCGCTTTAGACAGGTTTGACTGTAGCTGCAAATTACAACAGGATAATAGGATAATAAAAGCCTCCCGCACATCCAGAACACAAAAAGGCATAATAGTATTTGATGTTTGTTAATCAAAAGTTTATTTTTGACATGTCTCAATGAAATAAAATGAATGAAAGTACAAATGAGGGAGGAAAATAGAACGAGAAAGAGAGATAAACAATAATAATATGATAACAATATATGAGATTTGAAAGGAGCTGAATCAACAAATACAGAATGGAAGAGAAATCTTTTGAGATCTTTTAGGAGCTGCATGCAGTTTCAAGGAGAATGAGGAAGCACGAAAGGGAAGGGTTGAGAGACAAGAACAGAAAGACTGAGAAAGCAAGAGAATGGGAGGAAAATGGAGAGAGAGAGAGAGGGAGATGGACAGAGAGATAAGGGGGTAAGCTATGGAGAAAGAGAGAGAGAGACAGATATACTGTCAATCACAAAGGCTGTATTCAACTATTTCAATTAAAACCCAACACGAGTTCTAAAATAATGTTCAACAAACGAAAAGGCAGAACTAGACACCGGTTTCTATTTAAATTCCTTTGCTAAACTTGACCTTTAATAGATCTAGCTAAAATAATTTTATACGGACAAAAGTGTTTTACTTACAGCGTTAGCCAGACTAACAGCATTCAAGGCCTTCTGACAGTACTCCTTAGCGTCCCAATCCAAGTAGGCATTGGCAAGAAGACGTAGGGTTCTTGCCTTCAAGGAAAGTAATCAATGCATTAAAAATCATTTATGATCTTCAATCTGTGCAATGTATTATCAGATAAAAGAATAAAGACATAGCTGCTTTCATGACCATACACATGCAGAAAGGCCATCTTTCTTCTATACCCTGGTAATTTTCAGACGCAAACATTTTTGGAGGCTATTTTCTCTATGTTTCTTTGGTATTTCCTTGGAAACTAGACCAATTTTCTTCTATATTGTTACGGAAATGATTTCTGCAGTTTAAACATTTTACTGTACCTAGTTTTTAATAGAAATTTGTATACAACAGGACCCAGAGAGTCCAAAATTTTATTAAAAAATTGAAAGATGGCCAATATCAACTAGTTGAAAAGCGACTTCATAATTTCAATTAATGTTTGCACCTACAATTAGTCTAGCTTTGGAGGCACTCTATTCCAACATTTAAACTAAATTCTAAAAGATCCTGAGCATATTACCTAACTTTACAGTCTCTGACAGGAGGGTGGTCCACAATTACAGGGTTTAATTCACGCAACAGTGACAGGTTTGACTTTTGAAAGTCAGTGATGGGTTGAAATTTCACAGGAACAATTTAGAAAGAAGCAAAAGAATTTGCAAATGCTTCTATAAATCTGGCTCTGATAGCACAAGAGAAGATCATAGACCTCTACATAATCCAAGGATCCAAGTCATAATGGAATTCACAATGAGCGCTCATCATGCACTTCACTCATATCAGTTCATACTCTTTTCCACTTGCTTTTTTAATGTTTGAATTTGTGTTTGTGGACCAAGGGTCTGTAAATTACGACTTAAGATGGCACCTCATTTGGCCACCACAGACTCAAAAGAGCAGCTACATAGCATATGTATGGACCAATGAGGTGCCATCTTAAAGATAAAGACCAGTTATGGTCATGCAATTGCATTGTGAAAGAAACGTTGTGGAATCGATCAGAAAAGGTTGATCATCTAGCATAAAGTATTGGTGTGTACTGCAATTAGGTTCTGGAATCATCAAAATGATAAGAAATTTGGCCCAGTCTTGGTAACGTTACAAGCACTGTACACAGAAAGATGTATATGGGACTACGCGACATGTGTGTGACTCGTGCACAATATCTACCAGGTCCAAATAGATATAATAATTTAACAAATACATCAATTAGTAGGCGGGTTCTCGGCTATATTTGTATCATCACGTTTTAGTCAAAACATATTCTTTCACATGATTGGTATTAAGGGCTTCCATTTCATTTTTTTAGAAGGGCGTTTCCAAAACTGGTCTTTCAAGTTTCAAGTTTCAAGTTTATTTATCTTTCTTTCATAACACACATTATAAATATGACATGAATATAAAGGAGTGAACAGAATATGGCGTTACAATAGAAAGATGAGGTGACCTTGGTTGAAAGCAAGGCTTGTGGATTTAAGGTCCCTCATGAGTAGTTTAAGAGTATGTCCTAAAAGAACAAACTCGTCAAATAAAAAATGAAAAAAATTTGTACATTTAAATGCTTACAAAACTAAACTAACTAAACAACTGAGAAAATATTAAACATAAATAAGTACAATAAAATCTACTGACTACTAAATAATGGCTATAAACAACAGGAACAGGAATATACTACGAGCAACAGGACTGAAACACAGACAAAAACTAAACAAGACAGACAGATGAATAGATGTGAGAAACGGGAGTAGAATAATGCTGACCTATATAGCAAATAGTTTTCTTAAAATATTGATCACAACTATAAATCTAGACGATATCGACTCAAATACAGTAACTTCAGTTTGCGCTTAAAGACATAAATACTGACCGATTGCGCTATTCTTGGTTCAAGGGAATTCCAAAACCTAGGTCCAGTGGACCCCAAAGTAGTAAGGGCAAATTGCGTTCTAACAAGAGGTAAGTGATATGCTTGCGCCTGTCGTGTGGAATAACTATGAACTTGGTTATTTTTCTTAAATATTCCAGCCAAGGCTACTGGCAGTAGACCTGCATTCAATTCATACATTAGAGCTCCTAGTTGTACATGATAAATATCTTCAACTTTCAAAACACCACTATTAAAATAAAGAACATCTGTATGCGCAAGATAGTGAGTATTACAAACAATTCGTATTACTCTTTTCTGTACCAGTAGTAATTTATCCATTTGAGATTTGAATGAGTTGCCCCAAGCTAGCACACCATAGTGCAAATATGGCAAAATCAAAGTTGCGTACAACATATATGTAAAATATTCAGTGGGAACACAGATTTCAATTTATAAATTACACCAGTATTTCTTGACAATAATTTACAAAGTTTACTAATATGGTACTTCCAATTTAAATGTTCATCAATATGCAAGCCAAGAAATTTAAATGTAGATACCCTTTCAATCTCAACACCATTAAACATTACATTGCCAGGCAATATACTCAGGGAATTACTAAAGAGCATATAATTAGTTTTTTTAAGATTTAAAGACAACTTGTTTGCTTGAATCCACAAAGTCGCATTAGTCAACTCGGAGTTTACAGTCTGCAAAAGAGTTTGTGGATTTCTGTGAGAGAAAAATACACTTGAGTCATCTGCAAATAAAATGAATGATAACATCTTTGCGGAAAGTTGAAAATCGTTAATATACACAATAAACAAAAGCGGGCCTAGAAGGGATCCCTGTGGGACCCCACAAGTGACGTCCCGCATATCTGAATCAATTCCATTTACCTTTAAATCGTAATTTACAGACCCTAAGATGAGATTTACAGCTGACAAGTGAAGGGTTGTGGCTGCAAACTACTTCAAACTTAGGGATTACAGATAATATCTACCTGTAATTTGTTGTCCAAGTCATGACACTCTTTCCCTAGCTCAAAGCTTGTCCTAAAATAAGACAGAAAGAAGTTGAACAATACTTGTTACTTCTTGTCCATGTCTAAGACATGTGGAAATACAAGAATAGATTAAACACCTGTATCAAATTCAAAGAGGAGACAATACCATTTTGGATAGGTTTATCTTTCATTTGAACAAAAAATGGTGAGATTATGGATTTATTAGAATGAGGGCATAAAAACTAGGCAATAATGTGCACCCCAAACCACATACCGGTAATCAAAACAAATTGGGTATCATTGTAATGGGAAAATTGACCCCCTGCAAACTGATAACAAATACTTTAATTATGACAAATTAAGATTGAAAGATCTATCAACCCTGAGTTTAAAAAAAAATGCTGATTTTATGTAGTACTAATATTTTCTACAGAAGAGGAAGAAAAAAGAAAAAATACAGACATACCTCAACCATTCCACTGCATGTTCTGGCATCTTACTCTTAACTGCATCACATCCAAAGTTGTAGCACATCCTGGCAAGCACAGATACCTGATAGATTGGGTGTGACAATATTGTTCATGAGACTTTAAGGAAAAGAAACACTTATAATGTTTATATCAAGAGAGGGCAGTATACAGCCTCACTGGTAATAAATTACTCTATACACACATGTGCTGTGTCTTTTGTTTTGTGACACTTAAATGCTACTAAAACAATATTGAAACATTGGCAAAAAGAAATCTCTCACTTTACATATGACCAACCGTTGTAAAGTTAATCTATTGCAATAAAAAGGAAAGGTTTGGTGCAGACTTCCTTCATGAAAGTTGTAGTATATCTTGGATAGCAGCTATTTGTACGACACTTGCTCATACAAGGACATATATTGCGGTATAATTCCACTATACAAACCCCATGCACCAATGATTTTTTAGCTGTATAATGTCAACTAACCTCTTCAAAATATTTTATTAATAAGACATTTCTGTAGGCGATGTTGTCATCTTATTTGTTTGTTCAACCCTTTCGTTATGCGATGATTTTTGTATACATTTCTTTATACCATTTTTATACACGTTTCCACTAGTCTAAACAGACTACAAATCAAATATCGTATGAACACATTTTAATTTTAAATTTCATTGGTTATATATTGCTCTTATTCTTATATATTAAAAATTTCTAGTGCCCCTTTAGAATCTAAAATTGCTATGAAGGTAATTTTAGACCCCAAAATGTGTGAATTTAGATTGAATACAATCGTACCACTTTAAAAAAAATTAATGTTAATTAATAGGCCTGTTTACTAATGATATGCGAGTGACGTCATAATCCCTCGCACCCTAGCGATTGTTACTACGTAGGGCAAGCTTTGCGTGGTGCGGCACGGTCGCCACATTGTTTTTCCATGCCCGCTACGCTATACACATACAAAGCCATTGCTAGCGACCGCGACGTTTTTTCACCCTAATTTCTACAATGGCATCGCCTTCGACATCGAGTTCTAGTTCCAGCAAGCCGTTTTCGCAGTGGACAGTGAAGGAGCTCACCGATTATTTAAGAAAGAGAGGAGTTACGACATCAGGGTACAACAAACAGAAACTAGTTCAACTTGCGACTGCTGTGGCCGATATCGCTTTGCCCCAAGACCCGGACCTTGCGAGCTTCGACTCCGCACGGTCGCTGCGGGAGAAGTTGGAGCGTGCGGGGTGCTCGTTCGACGACCCAATGAAAATCACCGGCTACACCGAGAACTTTGAAAGTATACCAGATTTCGGATTATACGACATTTTCACCTACAAAATGTTTTGAACAGACGTAGGTATTCCTTGAAATCCTGTCGATTCCAAAGTCCTTTCTTCCACAATTCTTAATCCATATTTTACACTTCTCCAGGTTCGTCTTTGGTTTGGGGAACAGGATGAAAAACACACCATTCATATGGGGTCTGTCTGCGTACCGTGAATCGCTGTTACACGTGCCGTAACAGCAATGCTTACCTCCCATTTTTGCGATATTTCGTCGGATTTCGGAAAATAAAATCGAAGATTTGTCATGTACAACTGAGAAAAACTATATTTATTTTAATTATATACCCTAAGGTTGGAAAACAAACAGTTTTAAACGAAGTTTATTAGGACGATGATCAGCCTTTTTTTCCTCGCATTCCCCACATCGCCGTATACAAAGTGTGTGTAGCAGGGCCGTAGCAGACACTGCGCTCGGTTTGTTTGCCAGAGCTTACAACCGTGTGCAAATTTAAAGGTCCGTGAATACATTAGTAAACAGGCCTATTAAATAATTAATCATAAAAATACACGGGCCGGCTGGTTGTGCGTATTATACCCAACACGAAAAAGCCAACAAAAAGCCAATATTGGCATTGGCTGGAATAAAACATATAAGGCGCAATCTCGTTTTTCAATGACTGGTTCAAAATTACCAAATATTTGTGGGGCACAATAGAAATGGTTATATTTATGGATATTTCAGCAGTCTCTGAACCGACTTTGATCAAACAAAGATGATTTTGTCATTTAAATTGTATATTCTTTCAAATTTGACACTCAGTTTTTCATTATCTCACAACAAAATTATTTCGTGTAACGCCCTCTGCCACTAAACTCAACTATCCCTTTAAGTTCGTTATGTATATATGTAAATAACATTTTGACATGAAGTTATTATTGTTTGTACATTTTGTATAATACCTAACATTTATATGTAGTTTTTTTTGTTTGTTATTATATTTAGAAAAATGCAGAAATAAAATCAAAATCTAATCAAATATGGTACCTCAGTGACGAGCGTGGTCAAAAGCGGTCTTGCTTTCTCAACCCATTCCAATCCTTGTTTATGTTGCTCCTGTCCAACGGCCTTCATGAAAAATCAAGACAAATATACGGTTAAAAAAGTGCATGCATGCAATGAACACATTTACAAGTATCAATGCAAATTATTGCACTTATTAGTTGTTTATATGCTATCATGCTTTATTTTGTATTTAATGAAGGAAAAAAGGAAAAGCTTAATACTATTCATTGAGAGAATATGAATCAAAAAGAGTTTTCTGTTTAATTTTCCTTGAATATAAAGATATTTTAATTACTGCACTGCAGTAAAAGTTGAGAATATCAACAAGTTTCTGCTTTACACCAAATAAGATTGCTGCTCCAGCATTAATCATCCATGGATGATAAGTTAAAGGGAGTGTGTCATGATGAGACTATGTGTCTTTCCTGTGGTCCTCCCCGGGGACAATCGGGTATAATACGACTACGGACGCGACGCGACCGCACCGCATTCGCGTGCGTGCAACATATGCGAAACCGGTCTGTTTCGCCAACGATAGTGCGCACTGACCCAGTTAATCAAGTCCATTCGTTTACATGCAGTTGTCCAAAAGAATTAAGACGTAGATGGCGTTAACCAGTATTTGCCATGACACACTCCCTTTATTGAATAGCAACGAATCTCCCTTGAGCGTTCTGTATAAACAGGGGGGCGTTTCATAAAGCTGTTCGTAAAGTTACGCATGACTTTACAAACGACTTGAATATGAAGTGCTTGATAGGATGCCAAAAGTTTTTCCAGATGTTTTAACAAAGTGTGATTATATTTCTAATAACCTCAGTTAAATTAAGGCAAAAAATATACTTTGCATTAAAGAATGTTTGTTATAATAAGAATTTTAATCTACATCTGCACAGTTCAACTTTAGGTGATGCAGTTAAAAAGGATTGAGCATCCCGTTTGGCTTTTCATATTCAAGTCATTCGTAAAGTCATGCATAACTTTACGAACAGCTTCATGAGACACCCCCCAGGTTTCACTGTATTTGATCTGGATGAGATTCTTCTATCACTGTCATCTTTCACCGTCATGAAATAGCTTGCATTTTCAGAACATTACGTACTGACTGATTTAATTTACTTACTGCTTTTGCCTTGAAGCAAAATATCTTGAAGGCTTCCCGGTCGACTTCCTTCTTCTTTTCAGCCATCCACACGCTCTTTTCACCCTCGGAAGTGGAGCCGACGGGAGCCTGGACTTGGTTTCTCAGTTTCTCAAGGCCCTGTTCAAATTCCAGTTGGAGCAACATAAACAATATCTTAAAGAGTCCTGAGTATGAATGCACAATCACATATAAATTTAAGGTCGGTTCAGCAATATCTTTTGCAATATGCCCTGTTGTTCATCAGACCAACTTTTTACCACGTTTTGCTGCTCAATATTTGGAACACGTACATCCCATGTCGTGTGGAGGATTCATCCACAAGTTATTTATAAGTTTAAAACCCGGCCTCCTCAAAACATACTTGTAACAGTTCAGACAAATGCGACTGCGTCTCCAATATGCCTCCGCCTAAATTCAGCTAAGCTCATGGCTTGAACTATATTCTTGAAATATTCTTAAATATATAAATGAGAACAAAAGGCCAATAAGGACACCTTAAATGATTACGACCTTAATTACGACCTTTGACCTGACACAATCCCAAAACCTGATCATTTGTCTTTCTATGGTTATAAACTACCGTAGATAAAAAGTTTCAAGTTCACAAAATCGTCAGTGATATGATATTTTCACATATTTTGACTCACTGACCTTTGACCTTCATAAAATCAAATCAGCTTACCTCACTATGGTGATGCATACTAAATCCAATTTTGAAATCCATGGCTCAAATCGTTGAGACATTGCAATAAATGGGCTACAACAATGACCATTGAACTTTAACATACTGGTACTTATCCCAAAATTGAATCATTCATCTCACTTTATGTGGTGATGCTTGCTCTCTCTTTCTCTCTTCTTTTTTCTTTTTTTTGTCTTCATCATTTGATTGGTGGCCGGCTCTCTCATAGCTATGCTACTATTAGGGGCTGCCTATACATGTCTGCAATGAGACATGAAAGTTGTATCCTATATAGCTGCTTTCCCTGTTCCGTACCATACATGCATCTGAAGCAGTATGCAATTTAGAATTGTTTGGCATACTGATTAACTCTTAAGCTGCCACCCATACAATGCACCCAGTGCCACAGTGCTAATCTCCTGTGTGCCAAGTTAATGTAAAGGTTGGTTCAAGTGCGTGTTATTTAAATCTTTACAAAAAACAAATCGCTGAATTACTCGAGAAAATCCAATCTGACTGTTGTATACAAAGACGCGTAATCCAAAGCCGATAATCTGATGCACGCGATGGTCCTTTCAATAGCGCTGTAAAGCACTCAGCACGGTGCAATGGGCATGAACAAACTGTTATTACATATGCGCGCTAGCGTGAACGAAGCAGCGTAGCGGTGGCTCGCTCGCATGCACACGGCACTATAACAATAGCGCGCTAGCAGTCTCATGGCAGGATAAGAGTTAAACAATGAAAATACATGTATAACTGTTTGATATATGACATATTTGATGCAAAGTCATATCAGTACATCCATTTCCCCTCTATCCCAGCCTGATTTATCTCAAGCTTAAAATAATAACTGCGCTACCTTGTACATGTAAGTGTTTCAGATGAGATTTATTTCTCATCTTCTTCTTATTCAATTCATTATTTATTTCTATCTACATGTACATGTATATCTCTTTCTTTTTTGTTGTCCTCTAAACAAAAACTATTGTAATTCAATTTGTCTATATTCTTAATTTTCTTCAACATACATGTATAGTTGTGATGCAATGTAAATTTTTTATGAAAAGACTCATTGCATTACAAATTAAAGGAAGGGCCTACCTCTAATGCAAGACTGAGACATTGCTCGGCCATAGACCACTGAATGCAATCTAGGAGAAAACAAACATAAAGATATAACAATAATGAATATAATAATAAAACAACAACAACAACAATAATATTGATAATAATAATAATAGTGCTTTTCCATTATCTTACAAAAGCACTCATTATTAACAGTATTAATTACCCCAGTCACTGGATTCAATTATTATTCTGCACATTACAATGCACATTCTACACTCCCTGGGGAGCATTCCTGCTCTTCACATTTTTGAACAGGTGTGCACGTATGCTAAGGCGCCTTGGATTAATTCGAGTGGCAGTAAACACGCGGCTTATTAACCAGAGAGCGCATGCATCAAAGCCGATTGAGTTAATCCCGGATGCACGATTTGCCCACGAAAAGCTGCATTGTGTGTGTCCGAAGACCGTGACGTCGTTTTCAAGCCAGAAAAACCGCGATTAATTTTCAACCCATTGAAAGATTCGTCATACTTGTTTAGCTCCCTCTGCGGCTAAACCAAGTTATTTAGCTTAGCTTGAGTTCGTGTCTAATTAGCACTGTACTCTGTATATTTGGAATGGATCATTATGCACAATAAAAACACCGTTTAAAAGGGTTGTTTACAAGTAATAAGACCTGTTGTATTGTAATGAACTGTTAGCATTTTAAACAATTACGTTTTATCTGTGTATATATAACCGAATGAATTTTTTTCGAGGAGGTAACTTGGAGGTGTCAATTTAGACACACGGGTTATGGGAGCCCCATTCAAATTTAATTCTCCAGCAATTAATGGAAATAAAGACAAGTGGTTTTTTTCTCTCTCGCCGGTATAAACAATTGCGTGCTGGCCATTAAGCCAATGTGTTGATTCATGAATTCTTGTTTGGAGATTATGCTATTCAAAACAAAACACATTTTACGGAAGGTTTTAAATATTATTTGTTTCTTTGAACTTGGTATAAAGCCCTTTCTAAAGAATTCTTTTTCTCTTGCTCCTGTTCATCTCTTTTCCTCCCTCTCTTTTGTTTCTTCACTGCCTCCCTATCCGCATTCTGCCCCGTACCCCCCTCCCCCGTACGCTTGTGTTTCTCCGGCTTATTATTATCATTATAATCATCATCATCATATTATTATTATCATTATTTAGATGGGGAGGGTGATGAATAATGATAGGAAAGCAATGAGTTATAAAAATTCGTTTATAATCGTTTAAAAATTTGGGTTGATTTTACTCTTCCATTCAATAAATCTCATTAAAATGTGAAAACTGCACTCATTATACATTTTTTGTCTTCCTCCCTCCCCAAGTATACTAATGTGTCTCCGGCTTTTTTGTTGTTGTTGTTGTTAGGTGGGGGTAATGGAAGGAAGGTAACAAATCATTGATTGACATTCGTTTAGAAATTTGCGTTAATTTTGCTCACATCACAAACGAAAATCTTATTGGGATAAATCAATACTCTTGCACAAGATTCAAGATTACGAATCAAGATACATTATTTCTCCAATCGTGCAAAATATAAACTTACATTATCAATTGCTCCTGTTTGTTGTACTTTCACATTATTCATTATAATCGTTTTTTTCATAAGCATGTCCATTTTTCTTTCACATGAAATTCTGATACTGCAGGTACTTCATTGAGAGCAGCGTAATCCGCGCTCGCCCTGAAGAAATCTCATGACGGCAAGCACCCTAGTACCTCATAATCCGCCCTTCTATTGTTCGAGTTTATAACCATGACAACGAAATCTACATTTGGCCAAGTTCATTGTTCCTCTTACGTAGCATAGATGTAGATAGGCCTCACACATAACTCTTTTTCGTATAATAATTCTATATACCGGTAGTTCTAAAATGCTTTCAAATATTTTGTGTCGTTTTTGTTCGTATATACTTAAAAATATGCTTAAAAAATGTAATATTTGAAGTTTGAAATCCTTAGACATGGGTCCATTTTTCCCAAAAAATCCTTAGACATGGGTACCTATTTACAGCAAAGGGACCCTTGGATATGGGTATGGGTTCGGAGGTCTCTGCCGCACACCCTCGACCAACTATATTCTGAGTACCCCCCCCCCCCTTCCAGAATCTGGCCGATTTAATTTGATTAAAAAAAAAAAATGTTTATATGAATATCATTGTTGAACATTATATTTGCACTATTCAACTGTATTTCTTCCATGCCCCAGAAGGGGCTGTTAAAGAAATTTAAAAAAAAACGTTGTATGATTGTCATTTTCATTGTTATTGTCAATATCCACAACACACATCACACTGAGCATGGCATTGCCTTTCATGATAATATGGCTTCTAAACCGGCGACCGGTAGGCCCTATATGAATAAAACCAGTTTCAACACAAAATTTAGAGTCTACTTCTAATTACAACAGTCTTTGAAAAAAATCAAAGAGAAAGAAAATAAAGAGGAAGAAGAAACGAAATGGGGGAAAAGAAGGGCAGATCAGTTGCGAGTTTCCCACCAACAAGGTGCGCTGGGGTGCCGAGTGGGCATTATACACCCCCCCCCCCCCCCCACCCCCAAAAAAAAAAAAGAGGGAGAGAGAGAGAGAGAAAGAAGGAAGGGAAAGGAAACGGAAGTGAGAAGAAAAAGAAAAAGTGATACAAAACAGAGGAAGAAGAGGACTGGAAGAAGAAAGGGAAAAGGGAGAAAGTTCAGTTGCGATTTTTATTTTTTCGACCTGCTGTCCCCCAAATCTTACCAGTTTGTTTTCCTTTGGAGATACATATTATCATTAAGTTTGAAGTTCATATCTTAAGTGGTTCTTGAGATATCGAGATAATGGAAAAGCGGGATGCACGGTACGGACAGACAACCCGGCCGGGCGCGCCGGATGCAGTTTGTGATGGGTGGGGGGGGGGGGGGGGGGGGGGGGGGGCGGGCGGGCGGGCAAACATTCCAGAGGGCTCACCCTCCAGGGGCTCAGTCTTCTCACCCCTAATAAAAACACACACGCACGCCTTCCCATCCTCTCGCAATAATACACAGGCGCCCGTTTACACTTCATACAACATTCGTACATAATTATATACACACGCCCTTTTTATATTTGTTTTTATTAAACACGTGTAATATAAATCCTGCAAGTTAAGGTTAAAAAGTGTGAACGCTTTATGACCATGATCATCATTCTTCAATGATCACCATATTATTATATGGAAATAATATTTAGATCATGAATGATTATGTTAACCGTTAATTATATCCTGTTCATGACACTGTTAATAAATATCATGAATAAATCAAAACAACGTTTAGATACTGTTTATAATAGTTTCCCCTATTTTCAACAGATAGGTGAAATTCAAATTCTAGCATCGCTTCAAATATTCATGTTAACAATAAATGTTAACATGGATATTAGTTTTTGTTAGGCAGCAAGAAACTCAAAAAAAGATCTTGCATTGGCATGTGAGTGTATCATTATAATTATTCATAATATTGTTTTATCAATTCTTGTGAAATAGTATACATTTAAGCTTTTGGAGCTTTGTTGGGAGTACTTGTATGAAAGAAAGCGTTATTAACTACTAATGCACATGATATGTATGACTTGATATTGATCGCGATCACTTGCCATTCAGTCAAGTAATGAATAATATTATAGAAATTCAAGTATTTATTGTTTCTGTTCAAGCTTGTATTATAGAAAACAATATAGTATAAAGAAAATACAAATTCAATTCATTATGTCTGTACGATGAACATAGTACAATCATAATCTAGTTCAAGCAAAGCGTGACCAAGGAAAATCATTATATTATTAGTATATCTTATAAATATATATATTTGTGTATATGATTTATACACGTAAGTGTAAATACTTGAATTTGAATTCAAAACAAATTGTTCGTAGTATTCGGCAATAATGGTCATAAACTGATTTGCTAAACAACAACAACAACAACAGCCCATTCACCGGCCTGTTTGTGTGTGAAGATGGAGCTGGGGATTATTCCAATGAAAGAAACAATAGCCGGATTATCTGAACTACGGTCTGCCCACATTGCATTCGCTTTGTCATGATCTGCAGTGATCTGAAATGTTTTGTATGCATCCACTGAATACTAGCTTCAGGTGTTTGTATCCCGGAAGGGGGCACTGTATCCAATGACCGGGTATTTTGTAACGCTTGTATTAAAGGGATAGTTGAGTCCTATTTTCAGACCGCAAATGCATTCAAAGTGCATGGTTATTGCTCTTATTCTTATCTACATGTATGACATTTATAGTGCCCTGTTAGAACCTAAAATTGCTATGGAGGTAATTTTAGACCCCAAAATGTGTGAAATTTAGCCAATACAATACCAATCCAGCTACACTTTAAAAAAAAACACGGCGAGCGTTAATTACTTATTTAATTAAATGGGCCAGCTAATTGTAGGTAATAAAACACGAAAATGCCAACAAAAAGGCCAACATCGGCATTGGCTGAAATACGTAAAAGGCGTTATTTCGTTTTTTTTCAAAGTTTTTTTTTCTCATCTCTCTCTCTCTCTCTTTCTCTCTGTTTCTCATCTCTCTCTCTCTTTCTCTTTCTCTCTCATCTCTCTCTCTCTCTTTCTCTCTCTCTCTTTCTCTCTGTCTCTCATCTCTCTCTCTCTTTCTCTCTGTCCCTCATCTCTCTCTCTCTCTTTCTCTCTGTCTCTCATCTCTCTCTCTCTCTCTCTCTCTCTTTCTCTCTCATCTCTCCCTCTCTCTCTTTCTCTGTCTGTCTGTCTCTCTCTCTCTCTCTCTTTGTCTATATCTGCCAATGTCGTTTTCCATTTTCATCTTTCATATTGTTTTCTATTCCGCCATTTGCTTGCAATATAATATAATGAAAATACACATTCAATTCATTCTGTCCGTATGATGTACATAATCATAATCTATTTTAAGCAAAGCGTGACCAAAAAATGTAATATATAATTATATATCTTAAAAACAAATATTATTTATATATTATTCATGATATACACGCATATTATGTGAGTGCATATACGTAAATTAGAATTAAAAACAAACTTGTTCAAATTATTCGGCGATAATGGTCAAAAACTGACTGACTTGCCTAAATAAAACAACAACAACAACGACAGTACATTCACCGGCCTGTTTGCGTGAGAAGATGGAGCTGGTGGATTATTCCAATGATAGAAAACAATAGCCGGATTATCTGAACTACGGTCTGCCCATTTTCATTCGCTTTGTTATGATCTGCAGTGAAAAAGCAGGAAGTCTATTCATGTTTTGGATTTTCGAACCCATCAGCTGCAATGTTTTGTTTGCATCCACTAAATACTAGCTTCTGGTGTTTATATTTCATCAAGAGATTAAGAAATATAGCGTAAACATTCAGAAGAAGCTAAAATGAATGGAGAGAAGAATATTACAGTACAATAATAATTATAAGAAGTAAAACTTTTGAATATAAATCTCTGTTGCATCAAACTGATATGACAAAAAAAGTTTATTCATGGTGTTAATATACGTCGGACATTATACTTATGCGAAAATATATAAACAAACTCAACAGAAAGAGAAAAAAGAGCCAAGTGGGGGGGGGGGGGGTGATTAGAGAGACGTACAACTATCATAATGATGAATACGGTACAGACTTCGTCCAACTTTCTGTCTCTCCAACCCCTCTCACTCATATTGTTTATTTCTGATCTCTAAATATGAAAGCCATCTTCCTTCGCTTGCTTTTATTTCAACCTCAATTGGCAATATGATTTTGTGTGTCTTGTTTCCCTGTTTAATACTTGTTTCTTATCTAATTACCATTCTTTTGCTCAAAATCTATCACAATCACTAACATAATGGCGCATAAAATGTTAACGCAACGTAGCCATAGCATGAAAGGCGAGTTTGATAGAGAGAGGAGAGGGGAAGAGGGGGGGGGGGGGGGTATATTCAATAAACTACTGTTTAATGCGCGGAGTTGGGCAAAGGCAACGTTGAATGTCCGAGATAAATCATTAGGAGCCAGAGCAAATAACACTGAGTTCCTATAGGAAATATATTTATTCAGATGGTCATATCTCAGCCAATACTTATATTCAATTGTTATCAATATTAGGACATTATTTTTTATGCTCTTTCGGAAAATAAAGAAAAATTGAGAAATTCAAAACATAGATTATTGATGACGTCACACTTCACCACTTATTTTAAATTTGTTTATTACCTGTGTAACTGTGTTAGATTCTTTTCATTTCATATACCTGGGGACAAACCTTTGATAGACTTTTGGTCTTTTTGTGTTCCTCACATTTGTATATAACTTCAAGTTGATTGTTTTATTGAATTCTCTCCCACGATTTTTTCTATTATTTTTGTCTTAATTCATCTCCTAACTCTTTTTTTCCTTCCTCTCGATCACTCCTATTGTTTCATTTCATATTGTTTATTTCTGAACTCTAAATATAATATCCATTTTGTTCGTTGATAAAATGTTACGTTAAAACGATTATCTAGTCTGGGTCGTTGGTAAGATTTTTTTAGGCATGATTGTGCATTCAAAGAAAATAATACTAAGCTGGTAGAATTGTTGTATATACTTTAATTGTTATGTTATGTTTCACTCGTTTCACTCAATCATTGAGTTATTAATGTAAATATGTATTGAAGTTATGGAAATAAAAACCTCGCTTGAGGATAAAAGAAAAAATGAAGGCTGCTGCTGTTGTTGTTGTTACTTTTTTTTTACGGCGCTTTCATTCAAAAAGCTCATATTTTGCGCCATTCATTTATAACTATTAAACAATCTTTTCATGATTAGTCAAGCGTATTGCCCTTAAGTTTATAAATGTTCCAGAAGTCAAATATTGTTTAAGATAACCCAACACAGATTAATGAAGTTTGGAAACGAAAACGAGACAAATGAAGCTACAACAAAGCGAAACATATTAAAGGAAAAAAAGCATTAATGTATGACTTGTATAAAATGTGTGATAAATAATTTGTCTTAATAAGTTATCCCTTTGAGGAAGGGAATCTGAATTCTGACCCTTAATAGCAGGGGCCGCGGAGCGTTTTGAGAGTAGGGGGGGGGGGGAGGTCTGAGCATGCGAACAATCTATAAACCCCTTTTTCGGAGCTTTCATGAAACGTGTCTACTAAAAAAAAAAGCCACAGCCACCCGTTTCCGCAGCCCCTGCATAGTTTGAGAGTTACATGGCCTATAGAGGGCGGTCAACTGGTATAAGTTGAAAGCATTATGAGTAGGTCAAGCTCTGTTCTGGAGTCGTTGGAGCGTACACTCTTTTATGCGGGATTTTCGCATCCGGCTTTTGAATAGAGGGGTGCGGACGATTGTGGCTTTAACGCAAACTAGGCCGCGTTGCATAAAGCCGCGTGTTTACTGCCACTCGAATTAATCCAAGGCGCCTAATCCAACCACAATGACGTTTCGTATCCTACCAGGTAGCCATTTAACACCTGGGTGCAGAGGAGCAATGTACATAAAATGCCTTGCTGCTCAATAGGTCATTCCAATGGAGCAAAAAGTATGATAAGTACATGTAGATGTATGCAACTCAGTATGATATCTCTTATTACATACTGAATTATTGCCAGAGATTAAATAATATTTTGAAGATTCTAAAGCAATTCATATGTTGAAAAGGAAATAAACAAGTGGTTTTGTGTTTTCTGTTTTACTTGGTATTTTTGCAGGCCACATATTTGTGTATATACATATTGAATCAAGCCAAATTTCAAATATCTTACCTATCCATGCACTTGCAGCCTTGCTTGCCATCTGCAAAAATTACATGAATAACGTCAACAATGGGTATTGAAAATTAAAACAATTTGTATAGAAGTAGAATGCTTAGAATTAACTCACAATAATCCATTGAAAATAAATGGACAATTCCTTGCAGTGTGTAAGGGTTTGCATTCTGAATAATACCTGATTTGTAGAACAAAGCCATTAATTAAAGTGTACCAATCACCTGAAATATATAATTTGCGTATTGCTAGAATGTATGAAATCAACCCCCCAAAAAAACTTACCAGGCATTCTACACAATAACGGTTAAGGAGTATGAAGAAAATAAAGGATAACATAAAACCCCACAGAAAATCTCTGTCCAATGAATGTATATAAATTTATTTTTTTTTAAACTGCTGGATATAAGGTTTATGAGGGCCCTGTTCCATAAAACATAGCAATGATGGGCTTCCGTGGAAACCTTGATTTGATTGGCTGTCACTGTTGAGTGACGTTGCCATGGTAGTATTGATGGCCAAGTTACAATCAATGGATTGGCAATGGACTGGCAACATTGTCCAATGAGTGTATGTCACTTTACTGTTTTTCAACTGCTGAATATAAGTTTCTGAGGTCTTACCATCACATGACGTTTTTGCACTGTAAAGTTCTCAGCCGATAGTCCACTGGTAAATGCAAGGTTACTGGCAAGATGGCGTACTGTACAGAAAAGGGCATATATATATATATATATATATATGACTTTTCTACTGCTTTCAAACTGGCTTCTATGGGAGTCACACCGATGAAAACACAGATTAAATTTTCCTTATGTAAACAAAGGTGAAACTGCCGTTTTCCCTGCTGTTGCTTTCATACTGCCGGTGAAATTCACTCGCTGTGATGAGCCCTTGTCGGAAGTGAAGAACTATTGCGTAATTATTAAGCCCGTGCTCCATCTAGCTGGCACGCAGCATGTTCAACCATATAAAGTCAACAAACAAAATTCTATGAATTCCTCAAGTCATTGTTTATTTGTACACAGTACAGTATCCTTATGAACATAAAGTAACACAAAATATCAGTCTACTTTACAGCAAATCAACATCATGCTGAGAGAAAGAAAAAAATTATGTAAAACATCTGTGTCTGACTGCATACAAACAGTGTGGTACTTTAAAGATTATAAGATGGGTAGTAGAATCCCTGCAATCTGATTGGTCAATTACCATGTAATTATTTTTACTTTTTTTTATTACTTTTTTTAAATTTCATGGTAAGTTAAAAATCATGCGTCCGGTTATTACCAGACGCATGATTTTGCCATGCATCCGTTTAATCTGTAAAATAACAAAATTTTGTATTTTTGACAATTTTTGGGGCCCCATCTTATAAAACAGATGATGCACAGGTTTAATTTGTGGGTCGGTGGAATTGTGTGCACGCGGTACCTTTGAATTTGGTCTAAAACCATTCAAAGGTACCATGTGCACACAATCCCTACCGACGCACTCAAACCTGTGCATCATTTGTATACTGTTTTCTAGTTAAAAATAAATAAAAATAATGGTATGCCATGGAAGAATGACATTGTAACTAGAATCTTTGGAAGGTTATTAATCACATGACCAAGATGATAGTATTCTTCAAAGTGCATTGGTTATGCTTTCCAAATGAGGAAACGAAAGGAACTTTTTTAAAAATATTTGTGTGTTTATTAAATTTTGTTTGTTTGTCTAATTATTACCAATGACTTGTAAATATGTAATTTTTATATGATTGCAAATTTAAAAGAAAGGAACTTTAATACTATTAACAAAGACGAAGCAAACTTTGAGAAAATATGAAATACAATACTCTTTTACTTCCTGTACTTACGTTTAGCATTGAGGACATCACCAATGGCATTCCCAGTGTTCTTGGAGACGGCAACATTCCACATCATGACAGCACATTGCTCAAGCTGAACATTAATCCAGAGAATGAATATGATAGCAGGAACAGCACGAAATGTTTTAGCTTCTCTCTCTCTCTCTCTCTCTCTCTTTTTTCTCTCTCTCTCTCTCTCTCTTTTTTTCTGTATTTTAAAATATTTCTTCACTCAGATATTCTACAATTTAAAGAGTTGATCTTGGAGACAGTAACATTCCACATTATCATGACAGCGCATTGCTCAAGCTGTATAGTGCAATACATGAATCCACAGAATGAATATATGAAGGCAAAACATGATATTTCACTGCAGAAAATTATTAGCCTCCCCCTTCTATCTCTCTCTCTCTCTCTTCCTCCCCCTCTCTCTCTCTCTACATGTATCTCTCTCTCTTCCTCCCTCCCTCCCTCTCCCTCACTTGCTTTATCTCTCTCTCCCTTCACCCTCTCTCTCCCTTCACCCTCTCTCTCTCTATCTTCCTCTCTCTCCTTCAAGATTTCCCCCTTTTTCTCTATCTCTCTCATTTCTGTAAATATATTCAACTACAGTGTATTTAAATTTGAATTCACTCAGATATTAGAGAAGATCATGTATGACATCATTTCCTGAAGTGATGATGTAAAATATGAAAATTAAATAAACTGAAACTAATATGAAATCAGTAGTCCATAGATTAAAATGGATAGGTTTTTTAGTTCCAACTTTTACCTGAGCTCCTTTCTCTTTGACCAGCTGATGCAGGACCTCTCCTCCCAGTTTATGCAATGAATGAGACAGATCCATCAGCCGGTCTGCGATTCGATCACAACTCTCTTCATCATCTTCTTTGCACAGCACATCAACTAGACCTATTAAAGTACAGCAAGGTATTGATGAAAAAAAAAGGATGAACAAACATGATTGTTATAGCTCTATTACACTATAAAGTTCATGTTTGTATTTATAGGCGTAAGTGGTCTAGATTAGGTCTAAGTAAGCCAGGGTGATGTGGATTATGGGCAAGTTTTCTTTCTTTCTTTTGCGAAAAATCAAGTTTCTCTTTTATTTTAAATCTTCCCATTGTACTAATAATAATATGCTTTAATAGTACAGAATTTTGTTCTAAAGTCAACAAACATTACATTTCCAACATTCCATTTCATTCTAAAGCCTCGTTCAAAAATGCCAGGTCATCACTGTCTCTAGGAAAAGAACTCGCATCAACCACCAGTACTCGCTGAATGGTGCTGCTCTGGACTCTGTGACACCCACCAAGTACCTGGGCATCACCATCACAAGGGACATCGCCGGCACTTGCTAGAAAGCAAACAACACCCTTGCTTTCCTCAAGAGAAATCTGAAAATTAACTCTCCTGCACTGAAGATCCTGGCGTACAAGACCCTCGTTCATCCTTTACTGGAGTATGGAAGTGCAGTATATGGGACCCTTCTGCCCAAAGATCCATTGACCAGTTGGAAATGGTCCAAAGACACTCCGCCAGATTTGTCCTTCATCGCTACCATAACACATCAAGCATTGGAGAAATGATCAGACAACTGGGGTGGCCTTCTCTGCAGACCCGTAGAGAGCACTCAAGACTAGTAGTATAGCCCTCTTCTACAAAATCCACAATGAGACTGTGGATTTTGACCCAACAAACCACATCATTCCTGTGACAAGACCATGAAGGACAGTTCACGCTGATGGGTACCAGCTCCCCAGCTCCAGAACCGAACAATACAGACAGTCATTCTTCCAGAGGACCTTGCGTGCATGGAACTCTCTACCAATGGACGTAGTAAAGGCTCCATCGGTAGAAGCATTTCGTCAACTACTGACGAAATGCGCCGTGGCTAAACCCAGAACCGGACTAGAAGATTTTTACTTGCACCTTATGTAAATAGGACACTTAGCACTTCACGTCCTTTGTGACACACACAACCCTTTCATCTGCAAGAATCTTCAGGCATGAAGGAGGCAGATTATGACAAAGAAGAAGAAAAAGATGATAGAAAGAAAAAAATGATAGAAAAATAAACAACTGAAAAACAAGGACGAACATAAAGAAAGACAGAAAGAAAGAGAAAATGATAAATAGAAAATTAAAAGATAAAAAAGAAGACGAAACTGGAAAAACAAAGAATAGATCTAACATGTTAAGAAAAACAGAAAAAGAAAATGATAGAATGATAAAAAAAAAATAGTTAAGCAGAAGATGAGGCACTCTAATCTATACGGTTTTAAATTCCGCACGGAATATTTGACCCGCTGACCTTTGCTACCCCAGCAACAGGAGTGGTGTAGCTCGTTAAGCGTTCGCAAGACTTCAAGAGCAGTCTACACTGACTTAGCTCGTGAGTGTGAACTTAAACGAAGCGTACCTCTATAAACCGATCCACTAGATCGGTCTAGGAAGTGAGTGAGAACGGGGTCTAATAGTAATACTAACTAAGGAGTAAATATTTACAGTAGATCTAAAGTTAGGCCTACACTGACTACAGACAGTGGCTGTCGCTGTCACAACCCACTATCACTGTCAGCGCGTCGCAGCGTTGCGATATATGTACAGCGAAGACTGCGGTCGGTCGTTCTCTGGCCAGACCGTGCCCATTACATAGACTCAACATGCACCCATCACATCAAGTCGAGTCAATTCAAAGTTAGATCTAGATCTAGATCTATTAAATTATATTAATGACTTAGAAAGCTTACTTTCTAATTCATGAACCGTGTCTGCTGATCCCATGTTGATGTCAGCTAACTTTACACCTAGCCTTTCTCAAAAAGAAATGTCACGTGAATGGGAAATGTAATGTCCAAATCTTCCAAATCGTCCGATTAAAATTTTTGCCGACGGCAGACTAGACTTGTTACAATTTCTCACGACTAGTCTCATACAAGAATGCCTAGTGAAGCTTTGTCAATACATGCAGTTGTTCAGAAACAACTTGTTTCTGCTTTCAAAACAAATTTTAAAACAAAATTATAACTAATCTGTTTTAGAAAATATATAGTAGTTTCAGTTTAGATATCATCTTGAAAATTTACTTGCAAAAGAAAAAAAATTGTCAGTGATAATTAATTTACGACAGCGCAGCCTATACAAAGGCAACGCGCGAGTGCAAAACTTTCAGCCAATCAAATCGCACGTTTGATGGAAACACCGCTAATTGGTTGGCTCCAATTTACACAAGATATATTATATCCCTCATGTATAGTTGTTTGCATTGCGATTGTACAGAGCACGAAAAAGGTATAGACAAGTACTATCTTTCGATCTCAGGTCGAGATAGTACTTTTGTAAAGTAATTTTTTGCTGCTACCCCACTTGCCCACCCTTGCCCATTGAATACGCATAGCAAACGGTTACGCGAAATGTCAAAGTCAATGTCAATGTCAAATGAGCGCGCATCAACTGTATTACATGTATGCATGTTGCGCTTTGTAAAATCTAGCTGAAGCTAAACTGTCTGCAGAATCAGTTCTTATTATTATGTAAAATTCACTTTAAATAGACCTTATTGCCGATGTGGGATATAAAACAAATATTAACCTCCTTTACTTGGGCAATGGATACAAACTATCATCGCCTCGGTGAACTTTGTACCATTACCCTCGTAATCGATTAATATTTGCTTACTATATCCCTCATGTATAGTTGTTTGCATTGCGATTGTACACAGCACGAAAAAGGTATAGACAAGTACTATCTTTCGATCTCAGGTCGAGATAGTACTTTTGTAAAGTAATTTTTTGCTGCTACCCCCAGGCGCGTAGCCAGAGTTTGATGTTTGGGGGGGGGGGGGGCACATACATGTAATCGATCGAGGTCAAAAAAAGGGGTCTACACAATTTCAACCGATCCTGGAAATTTTAGGGGGGGCACGTTCCCCCCCCCCCCCGTGCCCCCCCCCCCCCCCCCCCCCCCGTGGCTACGCGCCTGGCTACCCCACTTGCCCACCCTTGCCCATTGAATACGCATAGCAAAGTAGGTTACGCGAAATGTCAAAGTCAATGTCAATGTCAAATGAGCGCGCATCAACTGTTTTACATGTATGCATGTTGCGCTTTGTAAAATCTAGCTGAAGCTAAACTGTCTGCATAATCAGTTCTTATTATTATGTAAAATTCACTTTAAATAGACCTTATTGCCGATGTGGGATATAAAACAAATATTAACCTCCTTTACTTGGGCAATGGATACAAACTATCATCGCCTCGGTGATCTCGGGGCTACCATCTTCCCTCGCCTTGCGGCTCGGGAAGATAGCCCGGGGAACTTATAGTAGCCCCGAGATCACCTCGGCGATGATAGTTTGTACCATTACCCTCGTAGTCGATTAATATTTGCTTACTATAGTAATTTTGCATCCCCCCCCCCCTGTAGAGAAAGGGCTATACCTGAATTTCAGACATTCACTTTTGGCTGTATTTTGGTAGGTTTTTAGTTGTTATCTGCGTTATATTCCCACACATCTGCATACTGGTATTAGAGGGCACCAGTGATCGCCCTTCTGAACTCTAAATACAAATTTGAAGGGTTAGCTCGACTCTTCCTTGGTGGGGGGGGGGGGGGGGGGGTACTCAGATTATAGTCGGACGGGGGTGTGCGGCTGAGACCTCCGAACCCATACCCACATCCAAGGGTCCTTTTGCTGAAATAGGTACCCATGTCTAAGGATTTTTTGTCAAAAATGGACCCATGTCTAAGGATTTCAAACTTCAAATATTACATTTTTTAAGCTGTAATAATACACTCCAGCAAAGCATATGGAGAGTCAACGCTAATGCATATTGACCTTTAGCACTGTTTTACGCGTTAATAGGCAGCATTTAAATACATGAATAGTCAATACACTCATAACACAGAGATGCACACAATTATGCCGATGCGGCTGATCGGCAAGTTCGACAGTGGACTCACAATTTGATTTTATAAATTATTCTTTCTAACATCGGAAAGTTAAAAAAATGTATATTACTGCTATTTAGATCTTATTGATTGTCACTAAAGTATCGATTTTTAGTGAAATTGGTTGAGTTTTACACGGTGGTGTTTGAAATGTTGAGAATCAATACTAATAGCACAGCTTTTAATACACAGCCAGGATAGTATTAAATGCACCTATGTGTGTAATAATACAATGGCCAATAATTTTGCAGTTTCTCGATAAAGTTCTTTATTAGTAAACTGTACCATACTACATGTAGTTTACAAGTAGTTTACACACATAAAGATGAAAACACCATGCAACATAATAATACTGTGCTAGCACCTCTAGCATCTGTTTTAATTGAAGGACTTTTCCTGTTAACGTACCCGTACACGAGCTCTCAAGCATTGGCTATATAGCTCCCTGCTTGAGCCCCGCTGCTGCTACGCAGGGTATAGCTGCCGATCTTTCAGCGTGCGAAGCGCTACAAGTTTCCGGGGGTACGACCCCTATACGGGCGGATACCGTACCTAGCGCGCATTATGCCATATGAGTACCCGGTATAGAGCCCATGGGGTCCTGATATATGTGGTACCCCGGGATCTAGTTGTGTTTACGAGCTACGTACGTACACCCACTGACTTTAGAGGTCAGTGCGTACACCTCGTACACTGGAAATGCAATCACCGAAGGGTCCATTTATTTAGAGATGGGAGAGATTTAGGCATTTTTAATGTAGGAGCAAATCCCAAAATCCAGGAGAAAATGAGGGAGAAAAGAGGGGAAAGGAATAAATGAAAAAAGGGACCCATGTCCAAGGATTTTTTTAATGAAAAGGGGACCCATGTCTAAGGATCTTTCCTGAAAAAGTCACCCTTCCGAGCGGCACATCCCCGTATACCCAATATACGTGCGTTATATTCCCACACATCTGCATACTGGTATTAGAGGGCACCAGTGATCGCCCTTCTGAACTCTAAATACAAATTTGAAGGGTTAGCTCGACTCTTCCTTGGTCTCAACTCTCCCTTATCTCCACTAAAGTTGAAACTGTATTTTAGAGCACTTGAAAGTTTATCCATAACTAATTCAAAATTATTGAATACAATTATATTGTTGAATTGCGAGCCAGATGGGGGCTAAACGAATTTGTTTCTCCTCCTTTATGAATCACCGCTTCTGTATGCTATGGAGTGTATCAATTAAGCGGCGAATAAGCGTGGGGGGAGGGGGTAGTGAGCAATATTTCTTTTTATCAGCATCCCCCCCCCCCTTAAGCAAAGAAAAAGTGAAATCGTGGTTACCATCTCTTTTGTTTACTTTTTTTTCTTTCTAAGTGTGGGGTCCGTCTTCTTTTTTTAACAAACAAAGGTTTTTTTTAACTTTTTTTTTGCCAGAGATGGGGGGCCGTGCACCCCTGCCCCCTAGATTCGCCACTTGAGTGTATAAGATTTTGGAATGTGGAAACTCTCTATTTTAAAGCACCGCACTTTTTTTTTCATTCTATCGCACATTTGTAGTGCCTCGGTTTTTAAGGTTCAGGAAACACTGCATTTAATCAATTCCGAGGGATCATGGCTACCAAGCGAGAACATTTTGAGTTTGGAAGCTGGGAATTTAAATTGTATAGCCAAAGAAAAGCCATATACATCGTTATACATCTGTAAATTTTTCATTTTTCTTTTCTCGAACGAGGGGCCCCATTTGAGGTCAAATTACATTAATGGATGCAAACATGAAAAGTCAGATCATTGCATATTGCATGTATGTATCTTAAAACATCTATTAAAAGCTAATCGATTTGGCGTTCCTTGAAGAAAGGGAGTAGGCTATCTATGAATATGCGAGGGATTGTAGCGACCGAGAAAGAATATTTGATTTTAGAATGTTGACAATTTGTATTTAAAAGCATCTTTTTGTGTGGTTATACTGCAAAATTAATGATGTCATAAGTTTTTGACTGGTCAAGGAAAAATGAAAATGAATTGCCCCCTCTGTTTGTTAATAGATTTAGCCCTGTGGTTTTGGCGGAGAGGGGTGGACAGAAACGCCCCCTCCCCTCTTTCCGAGTTAGAATGCTGAATATTTGCATTTTCGAGCACTTTATTCTTATTATTTATCAATTAATGCAAATAGTTACAGTGTTAAAATCTTCTTGTTTTCCCCTCCTTGCAAGGGAGCCCCCCGATTTTGCCCCTACAATTGTATTATCGGGGTCATATGGAAAACTTTTAGCCCTAAACGCGCATAAAAGAATACAGCACTAAACAACCGCTTTCACGAAGAGAGAGCGCTCAAGTGCACTCTTGCGTGAAAGTACACTGATCAGACTAGTCCAATGCGACAAAGCGGGGGTGCGAGCGCTTGCTCTCGTTGACTACTTACTAACACTAACAAACTAGAATTAGAAATGAAACTCACCTAGTTAAATACATGCAAAATTACGATAGACTACACCAGCAGAGGCTTGCCATCACACCGTAGACGAAATCTAACTCATTCCCTCTGCCAATGATTATACTGACTTCCCTCTAGTTGGAGTGCAATGACCCATTCGGGTGCGCATGTATAGACATGATGCGGTCTCCTAGATTTTGAGCGCAACGCACACACTCTGTATACGCACTGCGTTAAATACACACACTGACCTCTACAGCGATTGCACGGAAGCTATAACTGTGCATTGTACGGGCGCACTCGTTGTGAGTAGCTATAGCGCTACACTATCCCAGTCACCTTGGTTTACTATGAAAAACTACTTTTTATTGGTTGGAAAATGGCACCCTTTTCCCCTCCACAAATGAAAACAATCGCTATACCAACGTAAAGGTGGGATGTCAAGGTTTCTGAATCCGTCCGAAGATTTTTTATACGTCACTCGTGTAAGATTTGCCGACTGGTTGACTGAGCGAAACCCGACAAAAAAGGGGAAAAACAGTGCAATCTCCATAGGCAGGCTGAAAAAGTCAAAACTTTTAGGGGAAAATGGCACCCGTTTCCCCTGAAAGAATAATCCCAAATTTGCATTTTCAGTGAGGTACTCTAAAGTTGGGAAACATTTTTACCGTGTTGATCAAAATTATTCCTTTTAACCTATGTTGGTTAAGTCTAAGTCGTTGGCAAAAATTGTAACCCAGCATGGATTAAAAACAAAATTCCGACAGTAATGAAAGCCCCCTTCCGGTTAAAGTTTAATCAATGTTGATTAAAGTACTGGTCACGTGACCCAACGGAACGATATCGAAGCGCGTAGCTAGCGATCGCTCGACATACAAATAAATTAAGTACATGCAAAGTACATGCAGTTTACGCGTGCGACAAAATTAACAATGGAGGTTGTCGCGAGGACCTGAGAAATGGGGTTTGGACGGTCTTATCTCCGTGTTTTCAGGTAAGAAATTATTTTAATATTATCATCATCAATTCTAAGATTGTAAGGAAAAAGTGAAATAAGGTTCTTGCTCAAATCAAAAACGATTTGTGTCACCTAGGCTGTACGTAGCTCAACCAATAAGCCGGGCCAATAAGTAACATTTTGATTGCACCGTACCGTGCACCTGGCTAACGTAAGCGCACACACACACACTCATCAGTCTGCAAGAATCTTCAACCGTGAAGGAGGCAGACCCAATTAAAGAAGGAGAAGTGTAGGCCTATTACGGATCACCTACCCAAATTGCATGCATGAATAATAATCTTATTTTTTAAATCTAATTGTATCTAATTGTTTAAAACAATTAAATATAAAATAAGATGTCATCATAAAGTGAAACGTCTTCATGCATGCAATTTGGGTAGGTCATCCGTTACACTTACTGGCTGAGCTACAACCTACGGGCCGGCCGGGACACAAAGCGTTTTTAATTTGAGCAAGAACTTCACTTCTTCCTTCCAATCTTAGCATTGATGATAATCATATTAAACCATTTCTTACCTGCAATCACGAGGATAAGACCTCCAAACCCCCGTAAGTTTAACCAACAGTGGTTATAATTGTAACCAACAACCCACTAAAGTTTAACCAACATCGTGTGAATCAAAAAATAATTAACCTACAATGGTTACAATTTTAACCAACGGCCCATGTAAGTTTAACCAACAACATGTGAATCAGCCCCGAACAAAGCATAAATAACCAACAAGAGATTAAAATTTTAATCAACAAATGGTTAAAGTTTAATCAACACCATTTTAACCAACATTGAGCAAATTTTTTTAACCAATAATTGATTAAAAATTTTAATCAACCACAGGTTAAATTTTAATCAACAGGCTGTTGGTTAAAGTTTAACCAACGATTGTGTGATTCACCTGGTAATCCGTGGTTGATTAAAATTTTAACCAACTTGATTAAAAATTGTAATACTTGTTCTAACAGTGACCAAAACTTTGTATTATTACTTTGTATATTGACTAAGCTACAAAGTAAAAATAATCCCGAATCATGATTCACGTCCCACTTCAGCGCGTTCTCCCTATATATTATATAATCAAAATAGTTGAGTTGTGAAAGAATGATGGCACAAAATGATGACCATTTTGATAATCTGATTCTTATAGTCGTCCTTAGTTCTTTATAATAATATATAGGATTTACAAGGCGCCAAATCCACTCAAAATTAAATGCTTAAGGTGCACTATAATTAAATGCATAAACATACTTATACAAAAATACAGCGAAAGACATAAAGAAGAAAAATCAAATCAAGTAAAAAGCAAGCTGGAAAAGATAAGTTTTAAGATAGCTTAGTTTTAAAAGATTCTATCACTGTAGGAATATTTCTGACCCCTCGAGGTAAACAATTCCAGAGTAATAGCCCGACATGAGCGAAAGCTCTCCCCCCCCCCCCCCCCACTTTGTATTCAGTTTTGGAACAAGAACAAGCAATCCATATGGTTTTGAGAACGTAAAGATTTGGCACGTGTGTATATAGTGATTAATCAAATAAATATTGTAGTACAGTGGAGCAGATCGAGCCATGAACACGACGAAACATAATTATATGCAAACGAAGTTTAAAACAATACTTTATTGTATGGGTAACTAATGGAGTTCCTGGGTAACTAATGAAGTTCCTTGAGAACCGGTGTTCTGTGACTGTGTTTGTTGGAGAGGGTAAAAATACGAGCAGCGGCATTCTACAATTTTATGTCATGAAATAATAAATAGCTTCAGTCTCATATTAGTTGTCCGATTTTCCTCAATTTCTTTTTTATTCCACCAATTAATTGGTCTGATGTTTTGCTTCTATTAAAACAAAGTAATCATTGGAATTCCCCTTTGATCATTTTACCCATATATGATGACGCTGACTTGATGGAAAGTTCACGTGACCGTCTTTGTGAAGAATTAATAACACCAGTTTATCAAATTTACTCCGCCTGTTGCTTACAGCAGCGTTTGTCAACCTTTTTTTTTCAATCAGTCACGGCACCCTTTTCAGAAATAAAAGGTTTCACTCCCCCCCCCCCCCCAATTTCCAAATTTAATATAAAATATTAATTGGACATCAATCTGAAAATCGCCGAGTGCCATGTACCTACATTTTTTTTTTGCGAGTGAGCGAGCAAAAAAAAGAAGACATTTTTAATATATGTTAACATTATTTTTGTAATCGAAACACCAGATAAAATCATAAGACTATAACATACGTACTGTGTTGCGGGCATCCCGCTGCCGAATATACTTAAGCATGAGGATGTTTGGGCATCTCGTTGCCCGCAATAATGCCGTTTCTAAATGTCGCGAATGAAGCAAATGAGCGTAGTAATTGAACGTCCTCTTAATTTTTTCTCTTCTCTCTCTCTCTCTCTCTTTTGGCCCCCCCCCCCCAAAAAAAAGTGCTCACTCCCCCCCCCCCCCCCCCCCCCCCCCCCTGAGCGAAATATTGGCCGGCACGATTTCCAAATTACAGCCAAATTGATTTCTATTTCCTCATGAAATAACATATACAAACGCTGCCCTAGCGGTTTATAATATTTCGTGTTTCACAAATCGACGATATTCACAAATATTGTTATGTATTTTAGCGGGGTACTAGTATGTTACTAAATTTCTCTCGCGGCACCCCAGTAAAACCTTTGTTCTTTCACCTCCCTGTTGATACCGTACTCCTTCCCCATTCAGCCTCCAGCATTCAAAACACACAACGCGTACAAAATGGTTGTATGTGTAGAACGCGCACAACTACACGCTCTTCACATACAAAATGTATATACAACCTGTTGTGTATGGAAAGCTGTTGGTGACTTTATTGAAGACAATATCTTTTTTGTCGATCATAGTTCTATGTAGCTTGATATCTCACGGTAATTTTGAGAGTAAAGCAATGCAAGCAATGATTTCTGAATTGTAGCGACAATCGCGTTCGCCTAAATCGCCTTTGCTGTTCTGCATGCCAATAAGTTCTTGACAACAATAACAAAATGTGAGCTAGTGCTATTCGGTGTGGCGTACAATGGCAATCACATGGTAGATAAAATTATGATCATCAGTACTGGGTCAAATAAATTAAAGAGAACTGAATTTGAACCCGGGCCATAGGCTACCCCCTCTCGTTCTCTCTCCCTCTATCTCCCTCTTCATCGCCTTACTTTTCCCTCTCTTACCTCCCTGTGCATTTGTATGCCTCGATAATACAGAAAATAAACAATAGGATTCTTCCTCTTCCCCTCCTTCTTCCTAGTACATGTAGTAGGAGTAGTACTAGAAGCAGTATCACAATAATAATGACAACAATTATTATTATGGTTAGTGGTGTTACTAATGTTATTTTTGTAATTATCAGGTGGGCTGTATATCGTACAGACCACCTTATATTTTCGTTAGAATTGCCTTTATTTATTTATTTATTATCAGGTGGGCTGCATATCGTACAGACCACCTTATAATTTCGTTAGAATTGCCTTTATTATCAGGTGGGCTGTATCTAATACAGACCACCTTATAATTTTGTTAAAATCGCCTTTATTATTCTTTATTGTCAGGTGGGCTGTATATCGTACAGACCACCTTATAATTTCTTTAGAATTGCCTTTATTATTTATTTTTTTATCAGGTGGGCTGTATATCGTACAGAGCACCTCATAATTTCGTGAGAATTGCCTTTATTATTATCAGGTGGGCTGCATATAATACAGACCACCTTATGTTTTCTTTAAAATTGCCTTTATTATCAGGTGGGCTGTATCTAATACAGACCACCTTATAATTTTGTTCAAATAGCCTTTATCAGGTGGGCTGTATATCATACAGACCACCTTATAATTTTGTTTAAATTGCCTTTAGTTATTTTTCTTATTTCGACCCACTTTTTTGTTAGCAAGTTAACTTTGAAATGGTTCAATCAAATGCTTTTATATTTGGCACACATATAGGCATATGGACAAAACACAGTAAGGTTTTTAACCTTGACCCTGACTGATGACGTCATCTAGGTTCCATTTTGTGAAATTTTCTGAAAACTAACTCATGACCATAGCTTCATAACATAATTTTGCATACGTTTTAGGCCACTTTAAGCATTTTATAAAAAATCGCGCACACGTGCATGCGCGCGCGTTTTCGCGCGTAAAACTATTACACAAAATAGAATCGCCATTTTTTTTAATTTCATAATATTCCACATATTTTTACAAACAAATTGATACCATTTTTTATCTCTTTTTGACTATTAATAACGGAATGATCGACCGTTTAACATAAATTTCCGTGCGCGCGAGGTCTTGTAATACATAGCATATATGGGCAAAAACATGCCTATATAAAATCCTTTTAAACTCTTTAGGATGCAAGGTGACCCCAATTTCTTTTTCATATGTTGATAGAGTATGAATTGGAGATATTATTATATATGATTTCATGTCTCATTTGACCGCCACTTAACTCATGACGTCATCATAATGGCCTTCAAACTCATAATTTCAATTTGCATATTATGACGTCAGCATATTTTGGGAAAATTGATTGTATCTCTGTAAATATCGATCGATTTCCTTTCAAATTTTGATATGTTCTAGCTGAGACAATGCTCTACAGATATTTTGGTCAAAATTTTTCATTTTGACAAAAGCATCATGGCGTATTTTTGCGATTAAAGGAGGCATGTCAATTCTTCACATTTTGCGTGTATTCTCTATGGGACATGATTTTTTTCTCCAAAATGGATTCCACATTCCCGTCTTTCGCGAGCAATATCTCCGTCGTTTTAGCTTCGTTTACGCTGAACTTCGAGTATGTTGTAGCTGAGACAATAAGCTATCTCAAATGAGGCCTTTATTTTGTCTTAAATTTCAGTTGGACCAGCCCACCTATATTTGTTGCAAACAAGTATTACAAATCTAGCTTTTATTATCATTATTATTAGTATTATTATTCTTATTATAGTTAGTATTATAGTTTTTGTTATTATATCGTTATTATTATTATAAGTATTATCATTATAATTTTCAATACCATTATCATTATAATCATTAGTGTATTATTATCATTATCAAGATTATTATTACTATAATACTATAATTGTTATAATCGTTATCATTTTTAGTACTATCTCCAACAAGGTATACATTGTAGATAAAAAGAGATTTCAAGGGACAGGGAATAAAACACGAAAAAGAAAACGAAAGATGAGCCAATCTAAAAAGGAGGCGAATGGAAATATTGGTGAAGGGAGGCAATCTGAGATTGAGCGAAAGCGAGAAATATAGAAAGAAATAACACATGAAAAGATTAATATTCATTTTAAGCGTGTCATGTACTGAAAATGATGTCCAATCGTATATAGAAGTGATAACCTTCAGTATGGCGTTCTATATATATATATATACATGAAAGCAGGCGGCAGCGGTGCTAATGACAATATTCCCCTTTTGTGTGAGATTAATGTTCCTTTCAACCATGGACTGTACATTCTGTCCAATCGTATATACAGGTGATGTTGTCATTAAATGTAAATAATGCATTTCCCATCTATAGTATTATTGTACCAGTATCAATATTTTCTTAATTATTGTACGATTGTTATTTGAGTGACTGAGATTAAAACTGATCCCCGGATGTTCAGTGTATAACACCACCTGAAGAAAAAAAAGTTAATTGTTAAATATCGTACTTAATCTTCGTTGCTCAATGACACTTAAGACAAATATAACCTCAAAATATATCTTTGCAACTGAATTGTATCTATCTTGAATTACCTGTTTTATGTTTGTATACATGCTAGTGAAACAAATGATAATGATATTGAATACAGTATAAGAAACACAAAATTAATATTGCGACAAAATATTTAACAAATATGTTAGTTTTGTTTCGTTTCGTTTTGTTTTTACCTTGGCATCGCCTATGTTGATTTGAACGTCTCGTGGCACATCTGTTAACAATTTGTTAAGAAGGAAAAAAGGTAATAGAAAACAATGCAGTCTGCTTAAATAGACGTAGGGACTGTAGGCTTGCAATTTTTTTTTTCCTTCCTGCGAGGGGGGGGGGGGGGGGGTGACAACAATCGATTTCGCCACCTACTTGAATTATGAGGGACGTCTGCCCTCACTGCCCCTATGTATGGAATTAATTGTGTAGTAGAAGTAGTAGTAGTAGTACTTAGTAAGTGGTAGTAGTAATTGTAGTTGCGTAATGAACCAAAATGTTGAGGGGGCTTAGCCAAAAATAATTGAAATAATTCTTAAGCGCCAGGAAAGCAATGCATATATATACGACTGGGTTATTTTTTTTTAAATACGTCGGGGGGGGGGGGCATGATATCATCACGCCTCCCTGAAATGAGTATAGACCTCGTATCTTACTGTTTAAACAAATATTTATTAGTGATGTCGTTATATAAAGGATTTATTTTATTTTTGCGTTTTGTAGTTTGGAACATGATTTTAGGGGCACATTAATTTTGATCACACAGGCAAATCAAAGTTTTGGCTTAATTTTCATCCCTTTTCTTATAGGCAGCGTTAAATCATCATTTACACATTTTTCCAATAACGGGAGACAATTCCTCTCCATTCTATAAGGCAGCCTAGCAACCGAGAATGATGATTTTATTTAAGTATTTAAATAATATGCTCCCTCTTTTATTTCAAAACTTTTACACTATGAATAAAGCTATCCACTCTTACTCTACCCATAATTCCTCAAATTTTCATCTTGTAAACCCGAAATTACTTATTGCCCATAGATCCATAAGACACCATGGTCCTGACCTATGGAACTCTCCCCCAGAATCTATTAAATCATGTTGCTTCCTCTACTCAATTAAGGCCAAAGTTAAAACGATGTTATTATCAGAATACTCAAGGTAGAATTTCTGTGTCAACTCTGCTCTTCATCTTTATCATGTCATCTCTTCTTTCATTCGAATCGTTATCACCTTCGTCATCATCATCATCATTATCATCATCATCATCGTCATCATCATCATCATCCTTATTTGCGACACCATCATCGAAACTTGTATTTTCAATTACCTATCCGTTTCTGCTTAATAAATGTGTTAATATATTTCGTGAGTTTTTGTCTGGGCTGTCATATTATCAAGCAATCTGCTTACGATGACAGTCCTTCTTCCGCAAATAATGTTAATTGTGCTATACTGTTTGAGGAAATTTAGTATTTGTGACGGTTTATCATTTCGTTTTTGAAAATAACAGTTATATATATATATATATATATATGGGTATATTTATATATATGTATTTGCAAATTTATGATTCATTGACAGTAAAATACTTATTGTACTTTATATTTTTTGTTATCGAAAACTGTAAACTTACATGAATGCAGAAGAAAATAAAATAAAATCAAAATAAAATGATGATTTTCGATGTTTTAGTCAAACTATCTATCATGGAGCACTTCAATATCTAAATTGTGTGCTCATTATTAATCACATAATAAATATTCTCTCTCTCTCTCTCTCTCTCTCTCTATTTCTCTCTTTGCAAACCTCGGGTTGAGGGGATGGAGGACGATCCCCATTAAACATATTTTTGTTGTTTTGGTCCTCGAAAATGTAAAAATTTGCACCCCCCCCCCTTTGAGCGCCAGGGGGGGGGGGGGGGCGGCCCCCCCCCCCTGGATCCGCCACTGGTGGTAGCAGTCCACTATGTCGACTTGCAAATCTAAAAGTTCCTAATAGAAGTAGAAGTACTATAAGCAGGATCTAAAGATCATAACGTCTGGATCGAAACAAAAACGAAACTGCGCCCTCGTCGGCACTTTAATAACATATTTTAACGGGAGCTGTATCTCTCATTCTGTGATTTTTTGTGGTACATTCACAACAAATATATAACTGTGTAATGGCGGGGCATTTAAAGAGGAGAATATGTTTCTTAATCTTATTCCTATGTATTCAGGCGATATGGATTGCCATTTTAAAGCCTTATTCTTGGATCAAGCCTGTTCCTACGCCAAAACTCGTTAATCTTTCCAACCACGACGATGGAGTGGTTTCTAGCCTTACAAGGAGAGAAGATAATAAAATAGGAACTAATCCACCGTGTTATAAAGTGATTTATATTTGGTTAAATGAACGTGATACCTTCCATGTCAATCTCATCTTTAAGCAAGTTGGTCGGTTTTCCTGCCCTGGCCTCTCTTGCGGTGTACAGATTGAATATGGACGAAACTTGGCTAAACTTGCTGCCAGTGATGTCGTGTTTCTGTTTTACAAGTCCAGTTGGAATTGGCACGAACTGCTAAAGCAGCAATCAGAAAGGCAAAAATGGGTATTCTGGACATCGGAGAGCCCACGGCACACCCACCATCGTGTAATCCCACTGCCAGAGTATATCAATACAACGTATGATTACATCATGACATATCGGAAGGGGGCAACTAACAAAGATGCCTATCTGTCTGAGGGTGGATATGGTCATTTTGATAGGAAAACACCCTCGGTCCAAAAGAATGACACCGGGAACTGGGCGGCAGATAAAACCCGAATGGTCGCTTGGGTATCTACCAACTGTAACCCTTCTACGCTGTCCTATGATCGTACAGGGTTTGTGAACGCCTTGTCGCGATATGTTAGCGTCGACAAGTATGGCCCATGCGGTTCGCAGCGTTGCAAGGACTTGGGTACCTGTGGTCTGCAGAAATACAGGTTTTATCTAGCCCTCGAAAATTCCGAATGTGCTGATTATATCACGGAAAAGTTTTGGTACAATTCGCTTACTCTGGGTTTGGTACCCATCGTGTTTGGAGCTCCAAAGGAAGATTATCTCAAAGTTGCCCCGCCGAATTCGTTCATATTTGTTCCAGACTTTCCATCTGTGGCGAAACTTGCAGCTTACTTGATGGAGCTCAGTGAAAACGATAACCTGTATAATCAGTATTTTGAATGGAAGAAGGAAGGGTCTGTGATATTTCATAAACAATTCTCAAACTTGGAACCCCAGAGCCTTTGCGACAGTGTTGTTCGTCGGGTTTTAAAAGATGAGGAAGCTGAGCGTGATCAAAAAGGAAACAGAGAAAAGAAACCTTTGGTAAACGACTGGGATAAATGGTGGACAAAATCATGTACCTCTACTGTCTCTGGATTTCCAATTCCCGATGAATGAGTGACTTTTTTCATTCTAATAACTTAGTTAGATTTGTTAATTAGCATATTCCTTTTTATTTTAATATTTACGTTTAGGAATTAGGTGACGCTACTATTTGACTTTATGTAATTTATATCACATTACAACTCATTAGTTTTTGCAAATATGAATTAATCTGTACAAATCTGTAAATGCTCTTATGCATAGTAAGCTATGCCATCTATCAAGGACACCAGGTTCTTGGACTTATTCCTCAATTGTCTTTCATCAGAAGGTCTCGCTTTTTTCCAGGAAGTGCCGGTGAACATTAATGCGCCAAATGTGGTTCTCAAATTGCAAAATATCCCAACTCTTGGAGGGGTTAGGAGAAAGCAATTTTACGTCATATTACTCCAGGAAGTGCCTGAAAATGCATCTAATGTGGTTCTAAAGTTGCAAATGCTTCCTTCTCACGGAGGGAGGCTTTCTGACCCCTTCCCAGACCCACCCCGCTTGATCGCTCCGCTCCCTCGCCGCTAACGCCTCGCTCTGTCGCTTCGCTTCATCGCTTTTCATATATTTCACCTCATGCGATTTTGTGCCCCCCCCCCCCGTAAGAAATTCCTGGATCCGCCACTGAGTAATCTAAGCTTTTGAATGCTTTGATGATATCCACGCATACAAATACAATGTATTTTTTATTAATCTGTCGTATTGATGCTTAAAATTAATTTATAGAGTGATTTATTTATGTGCAGTTATCACTGTTATCACTGATCGTAAGTTAGTTATTTTTGCCAAAAGATAATTCAAGAACGCTCCCTTTCCTTGTCACTTTATAGTTTGTCATTAAGTTACAATGATACACATGCTCTGTATCAGCAAATTACTTGAATATAATTATGAACATTGATGACAACAAGTGCTGATTAAACCAAATATAATTTAGTATCAACGTGTTTACATGAATATCAGTGTGTGTGTGTGTGTGTGCGTGTGTGTGTATGTGTATATATTATAGCCATGTTAACTATTATTATTATTAACATTATTAGTAATGTTATTATTACCATTATTGTTGATATTATCATTGTTGTCATTTTTATTTTTATTATCATTATTATTAGTATTATTATTCTCATTATAGTTAGTATTATAGTTTTTGTTATTATATAGTTATTATTATTATAAGTATTATCATTATCATTTTCAATACCATTATCATTATAATCATTAGTGTATTATTATCATTATCAAGATTATTATTACTATAATACTATGACTGTTATAATCGTTATCATTTTTTAGTATTATTGCAAGTGATGTAGGAATCTCCCAGGAAGCACTGCATTTATAAAAAAAAGGTATACATTGTAGATAAAAAGAGATTTCAAAGGACAAGGGAGAAAACACGAACAAGAAAACGAAAGATGAGCCAATCTCAAAAGGAGGCGAATAGAAATAGTGGTAAAGGGAGGCAATCTGAGATTGAGCGAAAGCGAGAAATATAGAAAGAAATAACACATGAAAAGATTAATATTCATTTTAAGCATGTCATGTACTGAAAATGATGTCCAATCGTATATAGAAGTGATAACCTTCAGCATGGCGTTCTATATATACATGAAAGCAGGCGACAGCGGTGCTAATGACAATATTCCCCTTTTGTGTATTACCCTTTTGTGTGAGATTAATGTTCCTTTCAACCATGGACTGTACATTCTGTCCAATCGTTTATACAGGTGATGTTGTCATTAAATGTAAATAATGCATTTCCCATCTATAGAATTATTGTACCAGTATCAATATTTTCTTAATTATTGTACGATTGTTATTTGAGTGACTGAGATTAAAACTGATCCCCGGATGTTCAGTGTATAACACCACCTGAAAATATATTGAGGGGGCTGAGCCAGAAATAATTAAAATAATTCTTAAGCGCCAGGAAAGCAATGGATATACGACTGGGTTATTTTTTTCTTCTGAAATGCGTCGGGGGAGGGGGGGGGGGCATAATATCCTCACGCCTTCCCTGAAATGAGTATAGGCCTCGTATTTTACTGTATTAAAAATATATTTTAGTGATGTCGTTATATGAATGATTTATCTTATTTTTGCCTTTTGTAGTTTGGAACATGATTTGAAAACAAAACTTAAAAAAAACAACCTGTAAGGGGGTAGTCACTTCCGCCACCCTCACCCCTCTCGTTCAGTATGCTCCCTCGCACTGGCGTAATGATGGGGGGGGGGGGGGGGCAGTTGCCACCCTAATAAAAATGGACTGAATACACGTAATGCCAATTCCCTTAATGTTGTGCCGCCTAAACCAAACATTCAACTCTATTGTCAGTCTTTAAAATATTCCGGTGCTAAAGTATGGAATCTCTTACCAAATAACCTTCAAAATGCTCAGTCTCTGGATGTTTTCAAATTATTGTACAAAAAATCAAAATCGAATCCATTGTAATGACCCCAACCCTTAAGCTGAAACCTTGCATTTGCATATATGACTATATTTTTATTTTTTTAACTTCTACTTGATATTGTTATATGTAGCCACCATTCATACTTATAATCATTTTTGTTATGGACCTGAATTGTTATGTTACCATATTTTGTATTACTTTGTATTTATTTTGTATTCTACTTTGTTATACTTGAATTCTGAATACTGAATTCTCATTGTTACTACTTTTTATACTATGCTTTTAATACCAGGTCCAATATGTAAAACAGATTTATTTCTGATCTTGTGTACCTGTATAAATATGTATGAATAAATAAATAAATAAATAAATAAACGTGGTTCCCTCTGGATGCTCATCTGACCATTGTTAAATGCCTTAAACCCCTGAGCTTCACGGGGCTACGCCCCTTGATCCCCGCCGGGCTCTTGACCCTGGACCCCACGCCAATTTACGCTCCACTTGCTTCGCTCGCTTTGCTCTACCTGATCGTAAATGCTTTAGCCCCCCCCCCCGACTTTGAAAAAAAAGGTTCCGCGAGGCCTGCATGTAACATGTAAGAGCGGGGGTGATGCGGATCCCCCCCCCAAAAAAAAAAAAAAAAAAAAATAATAAAAAAAAAAAATAATTGCTCATTACGCCACTGCTCCCTCGTCCCTCGCATTTCGTCCCCCTCCGATCATGAAAAGAAATCGCCGCCCCTGTATCCAATCATTATTTTGGATGTTTAAATAGACGTTCTTCTGTACTTATCAATATTATCATACCCATAGCCCCCCCCCCCCCCCCCTGGGGAAAAAAAAGGAAAACAAAAAGGGGGAAGAGAGAGAGAGAGAGAGAGAAGGAAAAGAAGGAAAAGAAGGGAAAGAGGAGAGAAAGGGAAAGAAAGAAGAGGAAGAAGAAAAGAAAAGGAGGAAGAAGGAGATGGGGGGGGGGCCTCGCTTCCAAGGCTGTTGCCTCCCCCCCCCCCCCAATCAAAAAAAATAAGAGAGAAGGAAGGAAATGGAAAGAAAAAAGGAAAAGAGGAGATAAAGGGAAGTAAATTGGGGAAGAAGAAAAGAAAAGAAGGGGGTATTAGTTGCAATTTCCCCGCCAACAAGTTGTTGATCGGGGTGGGGTGGGGCAAAAGGCCCTTGCCTCCCCCCCCCCACCCCCGCTAAAAAAAGGGAGAAGGAAGGAAAAGGAAAAAGGAGAGCTAAGAGGGACCGAAAAAGAGGAAGAGAAAAAAAAAGGGTGAAAAGAAGGGGAAATAGATCATTTGCGGTTAATCCCGCCAACAACGTGTGTAAAAGGGTGGGGGCCGAAAGGACCTTGCCTCCCCCCCCCCCCCCAGCAAACCTAAAAGAGAGAGAAGGAAGGGAAGGGAAGGGAAAGGGAAAGAGGAGAGAAAGGGGAAGAAAAAAAAAAAGAAGAAAGGTAGGGGAGATCAGCTGCGATTTTTCCGCCAACAAAGTGTAGATCGGGGGAGGGGGGGGGGGGGGACTCGGGGAAATAAAAATTAATCGTGGTTTATTTCTAATTCCATAACGGTGTTTTACACATAATGCTAAAATTACATAATTTTCCAAGATTTTTTCTCATTTTTTAGTAAATTATACTTTTTTATGCGTTTGTTGTAAAATGACAAATTCCTAAATTTACAGCCAGGCAAGAAATATGCCTCTTGAGATGCCTACATGTCAGGGCCCTCGGAACGGCGGCGATCGGGAGCTTCCAGCTCCCTCCCTCCCCCCCCCCCCCCCCCCCGAATTTTTTGAAAAAGAATATTAAAGAGAAATAGAAAGAAAGAGAGCAAGAAGGAAAGAATAGCTTCTGGGAGCTCCGCCCGCTGGACCTCACGCCAATCAGTTTCCTGCCAGTGTCACAAATAAGGTATACAAATATGTTCATCTGACCGTAATCAAATGCCTAAAACCCCTGAGATTCCGGGGTTTCCGCAACCTCGACCCACCAGGGGCCCTAAGGCGGGACCCTGAATGCTTAGCTGACCGTAATTTATTGCCTTAAACCCCTGATTTTCCGGGGGCGTACAAGGTATCGAAATATGTTCATCTGACCGCAGGTGCATAGCCAGGGGCGGCCCCCCTAAAAAAAAGCCGGCCAAAAAAAGAGAGGATAGAAAATGAAGAGTACGTAGGAAGAAAAAGGAGCAGACAAAAAAGATTTTTGAAATCCAGACAAGGATTAAGAGTCGAATACGGTACAACGATTGTCTTCTTTCTCTAATAATTTAATAAAATGTCAAAGCCTTCGCGTAAGAGGGGGGGGGGGGGACTGAACTGATACAAGGATTAAGAGAAGAGAATGTTACAGCGAATCGTCTTCTTTCTTAAATAATGATAATGAAACGTCAAAACTTTCGCGCTTCGCGCGGGAGGGGGTGGGGTACTGAATTGAGACAAGGGTTAAGAGTCTTCTTTCTCTAATAATTTAATGAAACGTAATAGCTTCCGCGCTTTGCGCGGGAGTGGGGGTTAAACTGAATTCAAACGAGGATTAGTTTCGAGAACGGTACAACGAATCGTCTTATTTTCTCTAATATTTATATGAAATGTCTAAGCTTCCGCGCTTCGCGCAGGAGGGGGAGGGGGGGGGGACTGAATTCAGACGAGGATTATGAGTCAAGAACGGTACAACGAATCGCCTTCTTTCTCTACTAATTTACTGAAACGTAAAAGCTTCCGCGCTTCGCGCGAGAGGGGGAAACTGAATCCAGACGAGGAATAAGAGTCGAGAACGGTACAACGAATCGTCTTCTTTCTTTAATGATTTAATGAAACGTAAAAGCTTCAGCGCTTCGCGCGGGAGGGGGGGGGGGGGACTGAATTCAGACGAGGATTAGGAGTCGAGAACGGTACAACGAATCGTCTTCTCTTTCTAATGATTTAATGAAACGTAAAAGCTTCCGCGCTTCGCGCGTGAGGGGGAAACTAAATTCAGACGAGGATTAAGAGTCGAGAACGGTACATCAAATCGTCTTCGTTCTCCTCATGATTTAATGAAACTTAAAAGCTTCTGCGCTTCGCGCGGGAGGGGGGGGGGGCTGAATTCAGACGAGGATTAGGAGTCGAGAACGGTACAACGAATCGTCTTCTTTCTCTAATGATTTATTGAAACGTAAAAGCTTCCGCGCTTCGCGCGAGAGGGGGAAACTAAATTCAGACGAGGATTAAGAGTCGAGAACGGTAGGGGGGGGGAACTGAATTGAGACAAGGGTTAAGAGTCGAGAATGGTAATACGAATCGTCTTCTTTCTCTACTAATTTACTGAAACGTAAAAGCTTCCGCAAAAATAACATTAGTAACACTACCAACCATTATAATAATTGTTGTCATTATTATTGTGATACTGCTTCTAGTACTACTCCTACTACATGTACTAGGAAGAAGGAGGGGAAGAGGAAGAATCCTATTGTTTATTTTCTGTATTATCGAGGCATACAAATGCACAGGGAGGTAAGAGAGGGAAAAGTAAGGCGATGAAAAGGGAGAGAGAGGGAGAGAGAAGGAGAGGGGGTAGCCTATGGCCCGGGTACAAATTCAGTTCTCTTTAATTTATTTGACCCAGTACTGATGATCATAATTTTATCTACCATGTGAGTGCCATTGTACGCCACACCGAATAGCACTAGCTCGCATTTTGTTATTGTGAACAAGAACTTATTGGCATGCAGCCAGTAGATTTTCATCATGTGTTTGATCTTGTATTGAAAAAAAGATCAAACACATCATCATAATCTACAGAGTGCAACCAAAAATTTCTTAACAACAATTGAAATTTCTTTCAGGAAGCCTAACACTAAAAGCTGTTTTTGATTCAAAGAGCATCGTAGAGACGATGAACAAATAAGAATAATAATACATTCACTTCTTTTTTCCCCGCCAAATAATCCGAACAAAAGAATCAACCGAGGGTAATCAACTGTTAAACCAATTATTCATGAGTCCTTGAAAAATTAATTAATACTGCTTGTCAAATATTATTGTAGAACAGCAAAGGCGAATGCGATTGTCGCTACAATTCAGAAATCATTGCTTGCATTGCTTTACTCTAAAAACTACCGTGAGATATCAAGCTACATAGAACTATGATCGACACAAAAGATATTGTCTTGAAAACAGTCAGAAACATTAGAACTTGAATGAATAAAACATAATCCAAATGAATAAGTCTAGAATGAATAGGACACAAGTTCATTTTTACCATTTAAAACATCCAGTACCAAATACCTAGGCAAAATGCGAATCAGATGCATTTAATGGTAAGCTTAAAGACAATGATTCATGACAATTGTCAATTGTCATGAGTTTATCGTCTAGACGTATTGCAAAAGATAATCAGAATAATAATGATCAGAATGATACCTCTACTATTAGGCCTACTTCTACATGTACTATACTACACTACTGCCATTGTAGATTAAGCTGATAATACAGATGATAATAATGATATAATAACAATTATAATAATACTATAATACTAATCGTCATCAAAATCATCATGTTCATATTCATCATAATGATAACAATAATAATGGTTATAATAATTACAATAATAATTTATATTAACGATAATAATCATGATAAGGATAATAATCACAATAACAAACATAATAATTACAAAAATAACATTAGTAACACCACCAACCATAATAATTAATTGTTGTCATTATTATTGTGATACTGCTTCTAGTACTACTCCTACTACATGTACTAGGAAGAAGGGGGGAAGAGGAAGAATCTTATTGTTTATTTTCTGTATTATCGAGGCATACAAATGCACAGGGAGGTAAGAGAGGGAAAAGTAAGGCGTCGAAGAAGAAGAGAGACGGAGAGAGAACGAGAGGGGGGTAGCCTATGGCCCGGGTTCAAATTCAGTTCTCTTTAATTTATTTGACCCAGTACTGATGATCATAATTTTATCTACCATGTGATTGCCATGTGTACGCCACACCGAATAGAACTAGCTCACATTTTGTTATTATTGTCAAGAACTTATTGGCATGCAGCCAGTAGATTTTCATCGTGTGTTTGATCTTGTATTGAAAAAAAGATCAAACACATCATCATAATCTACAGAGTGCAAACCAAAAATTTCTTAACAACAATTGAAATTTCTTTCAGGAAGCCTAACACTAAAAGCTGTTTTTGATTCAAAGAGCATCGTAGAGACGATGAACAAATAAGAATAATAATACATTCACTTCTATTTTCCCCGCCAAATAATCCGAACAAAAGGATCAACCGAGGGTAATCAACTGTTAACTAATTGATCATGAGTCCTTGAAAAATTTATTAATACTGCTTGCCAAATATTATTGTAGAACAGCAAAGGCGAATGCGATTGTCGCTACAATTCAGAAATCATTGCTTGCATTGCTTTACTCTCAAAATTACCGTGAGATATCAAGCTACATAGAACTATGATCGACAAAAAAGATATTGTCTTGAAAACAGTCAGAAACATTAGAACTTGAATGAATAAAACATAATGCAAATGAATAAGTCTAGAATGAATAGGACACAAGTTCATTTTTACCATTTAAAACATCCAGTACCATATACCTAAGCAAAATTCGAATCAGATGCATTTAATGGTAAGCTTAAAGACAATGATTCATGACAATTGTCAATTGTCATGAGTTTATCGTCTAGACGTATTGCAAAAGATAATCAGAATAATAATGATCAGAATGATACCTCTACTATTAGGCCTACTTCTACATGTACTATACTACACTACTGCCATTGTAGATTATGCTGATAATACAGATGATAATAATGATATGATAACAATTATAATAATACTATATACTTATACTATAATTGTCGTCAAAATCATCATGTTCATATTCATCATAATGATAACAATAATAATGATTATAATAATTACAATAATAATTTATATTAACGATAATAATCATGATAAGGATAATAATCACAATAACAAACATAATAATTACAAAAATAACATTAGTAACACCACCAACCATAATAATAATTGTTGTCATTATTATTGTGATACTGCTTCTAGTACTACTCCTACTACATGTACTAGGAAGAAGGAGGGGAAGAGGAAGAATCCTATTGTTTATTTTCTGTATTATCGAGGCAAACAAATGCACAGGGAGGTAAGAGAGGGAAAAGTAAGGCGACGAAGAGGGAGAGAGAGGGAGAGAGAACGAGAGGGGGTAGCCTATGGCCCGGGTTCAAATTCAGTTCTCTTTAATTTATTTGACCCAGTACTGATGATCATAATTTTATCTACCGTGTGATTGCCATTGTACGCCACACCGAATAGCACTAGCTCGCATTTTGTTATTGTTGTCAAGAACTTATTGGCATGCAGCCAGTAGATTTTCCGAACAAAAGAATCAACCGTGGAAAATCAACTGTTTAACGAATTTATCATGAGTCCTTGAAAAATTAATTAATACTGCTTGTCAAATATTATTGTAGAACAGCAAAGGCGAACGCGATTGTCGCTACAATTCAGAAATCATTGCTTGCATTGCTTTTCTCTCAAAATTACCGTGAGATATCAAGCTACATAGAACTATGATCAACAGAAAAGATATTGTCTTGAAAACAGTCAGAAACATTAGAACTTGAATGAATAAAACATAATGCAATTGAATAAGACTAGAATGAATAGGACACAAGTTCATTTTTACCACTTAAATCATCCAGTACCAAATACCTAAGCACAATTCGAACCAGATGCATTTAATGGTAAGCTTAAAGCCAATGATTTATGACAATTGTCAATTGTCATGAGTTTATCGTCTAGACGTATTGCAAAAGATAATCAGAATAATAATGATCAGAATGATACCTCTACTATATATTAGGCCTACTTCTACATGTACTATACTACACTACTGCCATTGTAGATTAAGCTGATAATACAGATGATAATAATGATATGATAACAATTATAATAATACTATATAATTATACTAATCGTCATCAAAATCATCATGTTCATATTCATCATAATGATAACAATAATAATGGTTATAATAATTACAATAATAATTTATATTAACGATAATAATCATGATAAGGATAATAATCACAATAACAAACATAACTAGACTTTAATTCGTCACTTTGACGAATTAGGTGATACGTATGCTCATGTGTAACATAATAAAGAACGCATTTTAACGATTTCATATTTCGTTTACTACTCCCATTATGGTCTATCCATGAGTCAAGTTTCAACTGTAGGGCAGAGGGAGACAGACCAGAGAATAAGAGGGACGCAAGACAAGAGAGAGAGAGAGAGAGAGGGAGAGTGTGAAAGAGAAGAGAGATAGATAGATGCAGAGACAGACCAAAAAAGGAGAGGGGCAGAACATGAGAGGAGAAGTAAAAGAGCAAGATAGAGGAGAGAGAGAGATGCAATTGAGAACAATGCCTTCTAGATGACCATGATTGAAAGTGGTATAGCGCCCCCTTCAGGTATCCGATTGAGGATTGTTATATATGATAATTGACATGTCACCTATGATTGAATTTTTGACTTTGATAACGTCATGATAATGTTAGATAGTCTACATAAATCTCGTGGAAACTTGTCTCAGCTACAACATACTCAAAAATCAACAAAATCCAAGCAGAAATATCGGCGATATTGCTCAAAACACAGGAATGTAGAATCCAGATTTGAGAAAAAGTCATCTCCCATAGGGATTAAAAGCAAAAAGTAATGGATTAAGTGAAAATAGGGTAATAATAAAGAAAATAGGGTTGTTTATTACATTATTTGCGATTCTACGTGTTTTAATACTCAAAGGAGATGGTACAGTGAAAGGTCAAAAAATAAAATGAAGACAAATATTGTTGGAGACACCCGGACTCGAACCATGGATCTCGAGGATGGAAGTCAAGTGCGTTACCGATATACCAAAACATTTCCCATAGCGATTACACGTAAACGGGAAATGGAATTCTCAAATCCTACTTTGCAAGTGAAATATGAGCATAATCCCGGCATCTGATCGAAAAATGAAAGGCACACGTGTGATAGATTATTGTCTCAGCTATAACATATTCGAAGCTCAGCAAAAACTAAGCTAAGACAACGGAGATTTTGCTCGTGAAAGACAGTAAGGTAGAATCCAGTTTTGAGAAAAAGTCATGTCCCATAGAGAATACACGCAAAATGTGAAAAATTGACATGCCTCCTTTAATCGCAAAAATACGCCATGATGCCTTTGCCAAAATGAAAAATTGTGGACACTATATTCGTAGAAAATTGTTTCAGCTAGAACATATCGAAATTTGTAAGAAAATCAATCAATATTTACAGAGATACAATAAATTTTTGAAAAATATGCTGACGTCATAACATCCAAATTACAATTTTGAGTTTGGAGGACATTATGGTGACGTCATGAGTTAATTGAGGGTCAAATGAGACATGAAATCATATTTACGACTCATAATCTATCTAAATATGAAAAAATATTGGGAGTTCCTATCTCTTCTGAAGGGTTACAAAGAATTTTGTATAGGCATGTTTTTGCTCATGTATTGTGGATAAAGATAACGCAGGTCCGCGCGCGCTGTCAACTTTGACGGACGCTCATTGCGTTATTAAAAGATGAACAAGTTATCAAAATGCTTGGAAAAATGTGCCAAATATGATGATAAAGAAAATTCGGCGATTCTATGTTGCAAAATGCTAGTACGCGCAAAATCGCGCGCGCATGCGCGTGAGCGCGATTTTTTATCAAATGCTCTATATGGCCTGAAACGTATGCAAAAAATTTTTGGGATGATTTAGAGCATTTTAAATTTTTGCGCGCGCGTAAACGCGCGGACGAGCGCGCACGCGCGCATTTGCGCACGTTTATTGACCTGAAATTGACCGGACAGATATTGATCTTAATCGTGATAATTATGAATGAGAAATACTTTTCCGTTATGAAGATATGATCATCAGTTGATTTTCACAAAATGGCGCCTGGATGACGTCACGATAACTTTGAGTCTTTGAAAAGTCACGCAGTTCTAAGTTAGACTAAGATCTATCATCATTGAAAGATTCATAACAATGGCTTCATTCAGTCTTGAGATATCCTGCGAACAAATTCGAGGAAGAATAATAATAAATAACTAGACTTTAATTCGTCACTTTGACGAATTAGGTGATACGTGCTATTTTGTTATCATGAAAGTGTGCCGATGATGATCTAATGATAATGATCATGAATACGATAAAGACCATGGTTAAGAGTGGTATAGCGCCCCCTTCAGGTATTCGATAGAGATTTGTTGAATCCGGATTTCAGAAAAAGTGGCCTAACACGCAAACTAAGAAAATTCTGACATGTCGCCTTTAATTGAAATTTTCACTATGATAATGTCATCAAAATGATAAATGATGTACATCATTCTTATAGATAATTTGCTTAGCTACGCCGTTTCAAAATTTGGGAGAACTTAAAGCACAAATAAGCTAAAAGGTGCTCAAAGATCAATGTCATGTAGATTCATGATGTGAACGAATTTCACCTTCCATGGACATAACACGCAAATTGAGAAACTTCTGACATGTGGCCTTTAATTGAATTTTGTACTATAATGACGTCAATGAAATAAAAAGTAGTGTGTATTGATCTTGTAGGCAATTTCCTAAGCTACAAGATACCGCAATTTGGAAGAAAATCAGTCAATATTATGAGAAATACATTAAATTTTCAAAAAATATAATGACGTCATAATATGCAATTTTGGATTTTGACTTCCAAGGCCATTATGATGACGTCAAGATGAATTTAATGGCCAAATGAGCTATGAAATCATATCTCCGACTCATACTCTATCAAAATATGAAACAAAATTGGCAGTCCTTATTCATCCCAATGGACTTTTTATAGGCGTGTTTTTGCCCATATTTACTATGTAATACATGAGCTCGCGCACAAGGATATTTATCTTGAACGGACGCTCATTCCGTTATTAATAGTGATAAAGAGATGAACATGGTATCAAAATGCTTGGAAAATGTGCTAAACATGATGACAGAGAAAAATCGGCGATTCTATGTTGCAAAATGCCAGTACGCGCGAAAACGCGCGCGCATGCGCGTGTGCGTAATTTTTTTATCAAATGCTCCATATGGCCTAAAACGTATGTAAAAAAAATTTGGGATGATTTGGAGCATTTTAAAAAAAATCGCGCGCGTAAACGCGCGGACGAACGCGCACGCGCAAATTTGCGCACGTTTATTGACCTCAAATTAACCGGACGGATATTGATCTTATTCATGATAAATATGAATGAAAAATTACTTTCCGTTATGAAGATATGATCATAAGTTGATTTTCACAAAATGGCGCCTGGATGACGTCACGGTAATTTTGAGTCTTTGAAAAGTCACGCAGTTCTAAGTTAGACTAAGATCTATCATCATTGAAAGTTTCATGACAATGGCTTTATTCAGTCTTGAGATATCCTGCGAACAAATTCGAGGAAGAATAATAATAAATAACTAGACTTTAATTCGTCACTTTGACGAATTAGGTGATACGTGCTATTTTGTTGTCATGAAAGTGTGCCGATGATGATCTAATGACAATGATCATAAATACGATAAAGACCATGATTAAGAGCGGTATAGCGCCCCGTTCAGGTATTCGATAGATATTTGTAGAATCAGGATTTGAGAAAAAGTCGCCTAACACGCAAACTAAGAACATTCTGACATGTCACCTTTAATTGAAATTTTCACTATGATGATGTCATCGAAATGATAAATAATGTACGTCTATATTGTAGATAATTTATTAGCTACACCGTATCAAAATTTGGGAGAACATAGAATACAAATAAGCTAGATAGTGCTCAAAGATCAATGAGTGATTTCAAGTTTGGTGTTAGTGTTAGTGTTAGTGTTTAGAGCAGTCAAGAGCTCTTAAATCGAGCGGAAAATTTACTGATGAAATTAAGAGCCCGATACCGATATCAAAATCGATAGCTGAACACCAGCCGTGACGTCACCACATACTTGATTTCACGACGATGATTTAAAATAGTACATCAAAACTAAAGATATCATGAAAAGTACAGAATAACTTTACACCTATTTCTCTGGTCTTATAAAATAACAAATTTTACACAAAAGAATATATAAATTACCTGTTTCATATATTAGTATTTGATCGTCAGACAATAAATTGGCGTCGTTCGTGCGTTGACTGTGTGCGGGTACAACACTAACACCGAACTGGAAATCAACATTTGCTTAATCCCTAGGGGCTAGTGTTAGTGAATAGGACATTTGTACGTAAAATATTAACACCAGCCACAAAGGTCGGTTCAGCAGACGACAATTTTGCAAAATCGATAACACTAGCTACCGGAAGTTGACGATATTCAGAGGTCAAAGCCTTAACACCAACTGATTTCCATTTCGGTGTTAAGGCTGGTGTTAGCGTTTATTAAACACTAACACCAGCCTTAAACACCCAACTTGAAATCACTCAATGTCATGAAGATTCATGATGTGAACGAAATTCACCTTCCTTAGGCATAACATGCAAATTGAGAAAATTCTGACATGTGGCCTTTAATTGAATTTTGTACTATAATGACGTCAATAAAAAAAAAGCAGTGTGTATTGATCTTGTAGGCAATTCCCTAAGCTACAAGATAGCGCAATCTGGAAGAAAATCAGTGAATATTATGAGAAATACACTAAATTTTCAAAAAATATAATGACGTTATAATATGCAATTTTGTATTTTGACTTCCAAGGCCATTATGATGACGTCCAGATGTATTTAATGGCCCAATAAGATATTAAATCATATCTCCGACTCATACTCTATCTAAATATGAAACAAAAATAGCAGTCCTTATTCATCCCGATGTGCTTTTTATAGGCATGTTTTTGCCCATATATACTATGTAATACATGAGCTCGCACACAATGATATTTATCTTGAACGGACGCTCATTCCGTTATTAATAGTGATAAAGGGATGAACATGGTATCAAAATGCTTGGAAAAATGTGCCAAACATGATGACAGAGAAAATTTGGCGATTATATGTTGCAAAATGCCAGAACGCGCAAAAAACGCGCGCACATGCGCGTTTGAGTGATTTTTTGTCAAATGCTCCATATGGCTTGAAACGTATGCAAAAAAATTTGGAAATGATTTGGAGCATTTTAAATTTTTGCGCGCACGTTAACGCGCGCACAAACCTGTACGCGCGGATTTGCGCACGTTTTTTGATCTGAAATTGACCGGAAGGATATTGATCTTATTCATGATAAATATGAATGAGAAATTACTTTCCGTTATGAAGATATGATCATAAGTTGAATTTTACAAAATGGCGCCTGGATGACGTCACGATAATTTTGAGTCTTTGAAAAGTCATGCAGTTCTAAGTTAGACTAAGATCTATCATCATTGAAAGTTTCATGACAATGGCTTTTGCCATTCTTGAGATATCCTGCGAACAAAATTGAGGAAGAATAATAATAATTTCTTCTATACAGACACAAAATAAATACTAGACTTTAATTCGTCACTTAGACGAATTAGGTGATACGTATGACATTGGTTTACATAACGTAGAATGCATTACACGATATCATATTATTTTAGAAAATGCTCCTCCCATTATGATCTATCCATATGTCAAGTTTTAATTGTGTCGATCCCTTGATCATTATGGATCTAGGGAAGATAGATTGAGACAGTATATGACAATTGACTCTGTGCAGTAACCAGTTACACCTTTGACTCTAATTTACATGATGAAGAACGCAATTTTGACGATTTTATCTTCTTCAAAGAAATGAAAATGTAATTGATAAATAAGAGCTCATGCCTGAATAATTAAAAGTGAATAGTGTATGACGTCACGGTGTCCCGGCGTAAATGAAAAGTCAAAATAAATAAGGGAATACATTAGCGATCATTTTGAGTTGTCGACAAGAGATTCGCTAGTTGCTTGAAAATAAAATCTTTAAATATTGGATGGATATATATTGTCACTGTATAAAGAATGTAGATTAGAGGGATATTGATCTGTTAGTCTTTCTCGAAGGCTTATCAATTAAAGGAATACAAAAAATTGAATGTATTGCGCTCAAGAAATTATCTACAAAATTGCCAATAAATTTCACGAGATCAATGTTAAAATCTCCCATTATATAAACCTGTTTATGTTCAGTATAAGTTTTCTGTAAAAAAAAATTCAAAGACAGGGATGAAATCATTGATATTTGATTGAGGTTTCCTATATATGACACCTACAATAATATTCTTATGTCTCGGCAAGTTGCTTTTAATAAACAGTGATTCATAATTGTATGATGGGTATAATATAAATATATCATTGCGTATTTCATATTCAAAGTTGTCAGCGACCAATAGACCAACAGCTCCACCCTTTTCTTCTTGGCGACTAGAATGTATAAATGAATAACCAAACACATTGAATAATAGTGGCGTACTGTCATTAATCAAAGTTTCAAAGAAATCTATAAATAAAGTACAGATAAAATTGGATAAAGCATTAAAATGTATGTTTAAAATACGGGAATTAAAATGTAAAATACTAAAATGATAGTCAATGTTACTGAATTCAGTCGTAAAATCCTTATCAATATAATATTTACAGTTCAGAAACCTAATGAAATGAAACTCATCTTCTTTTTCGGATAAATAGTTTAAATAATTGATATCTGTGTAAGTATCTGTAGTATTACTACCAAATATTAAATGAAGTTCGTCATTATTCAAGTCTTGAATAGGAAATGAAGAATGAGTACAGAGTGGGTTATTAATGTAGACAAATGCTTATGTTCCCTATAACGCTCATTTCATGTATTTTAGTACCGGAGAAAAAAAGAAGTCAGTCACTCACTAGTGTCTGACAGTAAAGTCTAGAAAGTAGAAGTGTTTCCTTACATAATTTGAATACAAGGACACTACTAACGTTTAAGTTTCACAAATAGGACATACGTGACATAATTCATCATTTCAACATTCAATTGAAAATTGTGACATGATCCCATCATCTGATCGAAAAACTAAAAGCACCGTTTTTATAGCCCATGGTCTCAGCTATAACATACCCCAATTTGGGAGAAAACAGAGCACAAATGAGCGAGATAGTGCTGAAAGATGGATGTGATGTAGATTCATAGTGTGGACAAAATTCACCCTCCATAGACATAACACGCAAATGACGAAAATTTTGACATGTGGCCTTTAATTGAATTTTTTACTATGATGACATCATTTAAATGAAAATTGGTGTGGACTTATCTCGAAGACGATTGCCTCGGCTACAACATATTAAAATCTAGAAGAGAATCGATGAATATTAAGAGAAATACACTAAATTTTCCATAAACATAATGACGTCATAATATGCATTTTTGTATTTTTGACTTCCAAGGCCATTATGATGCCGTCAAGATGTACTTAATGGCCAAATGAGATATGAAATCATACCTTCGACTCATACTCTATCTAAATATGGAAAAAAATTTGGCAGTCCTTATTCATATCAATGGACTTTTTATGGGCATGTTTTTTCCCATATACGCTATGTAATACAAAAATCGCGCGTGCGGACGGTTATCTTGAACGGACGCTCATTCCGTTATTAATAGTGATAAAGAGATAAACTTGGTATCAAATTGTTCGGAAAGTTATGAGGAATATTCGGTCAAAAGCTTTTGCGGAGAAATTATTTTTCGTTCGGCCGTGACGAACGAAAACGTCCAAAAATGCGTGTTTTGCGCGATTTTTTATGAAATGCTTATAATGGCCTGAAACGTATGCAAAAAAAATTTAAGATGATTTTGAGCAGTTTTTAATTTTACGCGCGCGTTAACGCGCGCACCTACGCGTACGCGCATTTTTGCGCGCATTTATTGACCTGAAATTGACCCGACAAATATTGACCTTGATCATGACAAATATGAATGAAAAATGGCTTTTTGTTATGAAGATATGATCATAAGTTGATTTTCACAAAATGGCGTCTGGATGACGTCACGATGACTTTGAGTCTTTGAAAAGTCATGCAGTTCTAAGTTAGACTAAGATCTATCATCATTGAAAGTTTCATGACAATGGCTTTTGCCATTCTTGAGATATCCTGCGAACAAAATTGAGGAAGAATAATAATAATTTCTTCTATACAGACACAAAATAAATACTAGACTTTAATTCGTCACTTTGACGAATTAGGTGATACGTGCTATTTTGTTATCATGAAAATGTGCCGATGATGATCCAATGATAATGATCATAAATACGATAAAGACCATGATTAAGAGTGGTATAGCGCCCCCTTCAGGTATTCGATAGAGATTTGTAGAATCAGGATTTCAGAAAAAGTCGCCTAACACGCAAACTAAGAAAATTCTGACATGTCACCTTTAATTGAAATTTTCACTATGATGATGTCATCGAAAGGATAAATGATGTACGTCAATATTGTAGATAATTTATTAGCTACACCGTATCAAAATTTGGAAGAACATAGAATACAAATAAGCTAGATAGTGCTCAAAGATCAATGTCATGAAGATTCATGATGTGAACGAAATTCACCTTCCTTAGGCATAACACTCAAATTAAGAAAATTCTGAAATGTGGCCTTTAAGTGAATTTTGTACTATGATGACGTCAATGAAATAAAAAGAAGTGTGTAGTTATCTTGAAGGCAATTGCCTCAACTACAAAAAACCGAAATTTGGAAGAAAATCAGTCAATAATATGAGAAATATACTAAATTTTCCATAAATATAATGACGTCATAATATGCAATTTTGTATTTTGACTTTCAAGGCCATTATGATGACGTCAAGATGTATTTTATGGCCTAATAAGATATGAAATCATATCTCCGACTCATACTGTGTCTAAATATGAAACAAAAATGGCAGTCCTTATTTATCCCGATGTACTTTTTATAGGCATGTTTTTGCCCATATATGCTATGTAATACACTACCCAGCGCGCGCGGATATTTATCTCGGACGGACGCTCATTCCGTTATTTATAGTGATAAAGAGATGAATATGGTATCAAAATGCTTGGAAAAATGTGCAAAACATGATGACAGAGAAAATTTGGTGATTTTATGTTGCAAAATGCCAGAACGCGCAAAAAACACGCGCGCATGCACGTTTGAGGGATTTTTTGTCAAATGCTTTATATGGCTTGAAACGTATGCAAAAAAAATTTGGGATGATTTGGAGCATTTTTAATTTTTGCGCGCACGTAAACGCGCGCACAAATGCGTACGCGCGAATTTGCACACTTTTTTTGATCCGAAATTGACCGGAAGGATATTGATCTTATTCATGATAAATATGAATGAAAAATTAGTTTCCGTTATGAAGATATGATCATAAGTTGATTTTCACAAAATGGCGCCTGGATGACGTCACGATAATTTTGTGTCTTTGAAAAGTCATGCAGTTCTAAGTTAGACTAAGATCTATCATCATTGAAAGTTTCATGACAATGGCTTTTGCCATTCTTGAGATATCCTGCGAACAAAATTTAGGAAGAATAATAATAATTTCGTCTATACAGACACAAAATAAATACTAGACTTTAATTCGTCACTAAGACGAATTAGGTGATACGTATGCTCATGTGTAACATAATGAAGAACGCATTTTCACGATTTCATATTTCGTTTACTACTCCCATTATGGTCTATCCATGAGTCAAGTTTCAACTGTAGGGCAAGAGGGAGACAGACCAAGAGAATAAGGGGGACGCAAGGCAAGAGAGAGAGAGAGAGGGAGAGGGTGAAAGAGAAGAGAGATAGATAGATGCAGAGACAGACCAAAAAAGGAGAGGGGCAGAAAATGAGAGGAGAAGTAAAGAGCAAGAGAGAGGAGAGAGAGATGCAATTGAGAACAATGCCTTCCAGATGACCATGATTGAAAGTGGTATAGCGCCCCCTTCAGGTATCCGATTGAGGATTGTTATATATGATAATTGACATGTCACCTATGATTGAATTTTTGACTATGATAACGTCATGATAATGTTAAATAGTCTACATAAATCTCGTGGAAACTTGTCTCAGCTACAACATACTCAAAAATCAACAAAATCCAAGCAGAAATATCGGCGATATTGCTCAAAACACAGGAATGTAGAATCCAGATTTGAGAAAAAGTCATCTCCCATAGGGATTAAATGCAAAAAGTAATGGATTAAGTGAAAAATAGGGTAATAATAAAGAAAATAGGGTTGTTTATTACATTATTTGCGATTCTACGTGTTTTAATACTCAAAGGAGATGGTACAGTGAAAGGTCAAAAAATAAAGTGAAGACACATATTGTTGGAGACACCCGGACTCGAACCATGGATCTCGAGGATGGAAGTCAAGTGCGTTACCGATATACCAAAACATTTCCCATAGCGATTACACGTAAACGGGAAATGGAATTCTCAAATCCTACTTTGCAAGTGAAATATGAGCATAATCCCGGCATCTGATCGAAAAATGAAAGGCACACGTGTGATAGATTATTGTCTCAGCTACAACATATTCGAAGCTCAGCAAAAACTAAGATAAGACAACGGAGATTTTGCTCGCGAAAGACAGGAGTGTAGAATCCAGTTTTGAGAAAAAGTCATGTCCCATAGAGAATACACGCAAAATGTAAAAAATTGACATGCCTCCTTTAATCGCAAAAATACGCCATGATGCCTTTGTCAAAATGAAAAATTGTGGACACTACATTCGTAGAAAATTGTCTCAGCTAGAACATATGAAAATTTGAAAGAAAATCAATAGATATTTAAAGAGATACAATCAGTTTTCTAAAAATATGCTGACGTCATAATATGCAAATTGAAATTTTGAGTTTGGAGACCATTATGATGACGTCATGAGTTAATTGAGGATCAAATGAGACATGAAATCATATCTCCGACTTATAATCTATCCACATATGAAAAAATATTAGGAGTTTCTATCTATTCTAAAGAGTTACAATGAATTTTGTATAGGCATGCTTTTGCCCATGTATGGTGGATAAAGATAGCGCAGAGCCGCGCGTGCTGTCAACTTTGACGGACGCTCATTGCGTTATTAAAAGGTGAACAAGTTATCAAAATGCTTGGAAAAATGTACCAAATATGATGACAGAAAAAAATCGGCGATTCTATGTTGCAAAATGCCAGTACGCGCGAAAACGCGCGCGCATGCGCGTGTGCGTAATTTTTTTATCAAATGCTCTATATGGCCTGAAACGTATGCAAAAAAATTTTGGGATGATTTAGAGCATTTTAAATTTTTGCGCGCGCGTAAACGCGCGGATGAGCGCGCACGCGCGCATTTGCGCACGTTTATTGACCTGAAATTGACCGGACGGATATTGATCTTAATCGTGATAATTATGAATGAGAAATACTTTTCCATTATGAAGATATGATCATTAGTTGATTTTCACAAAATGGCGCCTGGATGACGTCACGATGATTTTGAGTCTTTGAAAAGTCACGCAGTTCTAAGTTAGACTAAGATCTATCATCATTGAAAGTTTCATGACAATGGCGTCAGTCAGTCTTGAGATATCCTGCGAACAAATTCGAGGAAGAATAATAAATAATAATAATAATAAATAATAACAATCTTGACGAAATCAATAGGTGATACGTAGACTTCGTTACGTATCACCTAAAAATAAATAAATAAATAATAAAAATCTTGACGAAATCAATAGGTGATACGTAGACTTCGTTACGTATCACCTAATAAACTAGACATATAATACTTGTTTGGAACAAGTATAGTCGGTAGGCCATGTAATTGTATCGTGTTTTTGCGTGGTCTGATCAGTGGTGTTAGAAATAAAATTCATGATAATCTCCCAAATATTATAAAACATGCATAAACACTCTGTTCTCCTCACGATTATGCTCCCAAATCGATGAAAATAAAATAATTCTGACGTTTATTTCAATAGTTATTATTCGTGAACAACTGCTATTATAATACACGCTGGCTTCTGGTTTACGTACTTTCGGCCAATCAGAAGGCAGCATTTTCAGGCTCGTACACGTTCGCGATCGCAATCAAATTCTACGTTGACAAGCAATATGGCGACCGACGCTACGGCTGCTTGTTCGTCAACAAGTTCAGAATTGAAGTGTTTTATTCACTCCGAAAGTGCTTCTGACGATGATTTAAAGGCATTTAATGCAACAACGTGGGCCAAAGTTTTCACTAGCGCTGCGATTTGGAAATATTCCAACGGGAAAAAGGCCAAAATTGCAACAGAATTTCTGGCACTGATCGACTCAACCAGCGACGCCGACAGCGTTGAAATTCCACAACAAGCAGGTTTTCATCGAAAATGCTACCAGCAATTTACAGATAAGACAAAGGTTGACCAAGCTAAGAGAAAGCAGGAGAAAGCAGAACTGGAAGATGAAGGTGAGTTTACTTGACAATATTTTCACAGGAAATTGCATGTGATCATTTACTTGTGATAAGGCCTAGCCAGGCCCTATAGGCCAGGGCTAGGCTAGCCCTAACTCTATTGATCGCCAGCGCTACCGCGCTGGCGATCCGTAGGGTTAGCCTAGCCCTAGGCCTTGATCTAGTCATGTTACACCAAACCTTAACTTAGGCCCTAGGGCAAGGCCCAAGTCAAGATCATGAATGAACGGTGCCAAATATTGATTAAAATTCATGTGAGCAACCGATCAATAACCATGTTCATTTTTTTCTAAAGTAACTGAAATAAGAAATGATTTCCTACATGGCACATGCAATTAAATTTAATAATTTTAAAATGTAGTCGCGTGTAATCACATTCACAGCAGCCTTAGCCCTTAGCAATGTTACTTGTAACTTGTTTGTTAGTGTCTATAATTAGATAGATGTGACTTGAGTTGAGTTGAGAAAAAATGGTCCCCTCATCATTGCCAAAACAAAAGGCATTGCCATTGGTAAAATGGCGCTCATTTAAAAATAGAAAAATTAAATAGACTACAATCTACAATCATATTATTATGATGTAGATTCTACATCATAATAATATGATGCAATACATACCGATGTAATGTCTTTGACATGCCACCGTGTATGTATTGACATTGTTAGTAAAGCTGGCCAGCGCCTAGAGGGATGGAATGCTGCTCAAATTTTTATACACAAAAAGAGATTCAGTCATTTTGCAGATTGACTATTCATTTTTTACTGTGTATGATGCAATACATACCGATGCATGTATTTGATATGAATTACTAATAAAGCTGGCCAGCGCCTAGAGGGACGGAATGCTGCCCAAATTTTCATTCACGAAAAGAGATCCAGACCCATTTTGGATTGTGCCTGTCATTTTGTAGTTATTGACTATTCATTTTTTACTGTGTATGATGCAATACATACCGATGCATGTATTTGATATGAATTACTAATAAAGCTGGCCAGCGCCTAGAGGGACGGAATGCTGCCCAAATTATTATTCACGAAAAGAGATCCAGACCCATTTTGGATTGTGCCTGTCATTTTGTAGTTATTGACTATTCATTTTTTTTCTGTGTGTGATGCAATACATACCGATGCATGTATTTGATATGAATTACTAAAAATATTCATTCACAAAAAAAGATCCAGACCTATATTCGGTTGTAAAAGAGCCGAACTACAGCATTTAAAGCAGGCCCATTATGACCCTTTTTTAAAGGGATTGTTTTACATAATGCAATAAAGCGTGTGTTTTTGTCACTGCATGGTATACACATAAATAGTCCTCTTGTTCTCCTTATGATACTTTCTTCTGAAATAAATGCTCCTTTTATCATCTTGCAATTACATTATAATTTATTTTTGCGAGCAAATTAGTGTGTTCCACACTTGGAAATTACTAACTATTTATTGTTGCAAACCCAGAATTAATTGACATATAATAATTGCATAAAAAGTACATATGCGTATCACATATCTATTATTTAATTGCTCTTTTCATTTTATTTTTATATTTCCCCAGATTCATCTAAAGAACCAGAGCTGAAGAAGCCACGAACGGAACTACGATCCAGAGAGGCAGCCACCAGTTCCCGACGTTCTGTGCACGTACTCCCAGCAGAGTGTATCATCTGTCAGAAGAGTGGACGGTTGGATGTAAAGAAGCAAGGCAAGCGTGTAAAGGAGCCACTTTCCAACTGTGAGATAGTCAACGGAGGGCGAATTCTAGAGCAGGCTATCAACGAGCAAAATACTCGCATCTTACGGCTCATCCAACATCAAGATTGCGTTGCCTTAGAAGTCAAATACCATGCAACCTGTTACCTGGATTACACGCGACCTCTGACAAGGAAAGGAAACAAGCAGAAGCATGACAGGCACTACACTGAGTCATTTAAGAAGTTCTGTAAGGATGTAGTGGAGGAGAAGCTGATTAAGGAGGAGAAGGCATGGGAGTTGGTCGCGCTCAAGAAGAAATTCGTCCAAGTTGTAGCCGAAGTTGAGAAGGTGGATGCCAGTTCTTATAAAACAAACAGTTTGAAGCGTCGGCTACAAAGTACATACCCATGTCTAAGATTTGCAAGACCAAAGAATCCTAATGAGAGCGACATTGTGTATGCTAAGCAGCTTTCGGCAGAGACCCTTTTCGCTAACAGCAGGGCTTCCGTTGATGGACCGTCCGGTACTGACACCAGCACAGACTCGGAGGAAGATGAAGACTTTGTTTTACAACGAAGAAGAACAACAGGATCCACTCTGACAGAGATGTACAACAGCGCCATATATTTGAAGAAAGAAATTGAAGATATACCAACACAAACTATGCCATGGCCACCAGACTCAACACATCTGACACTGGACACAGCAGAGAAGATCGTTCCAACTAAGCTCTACAACTTCCTCTCATGGATGGTTGGTTTCAATGAAGATCCTGAAGACGTTAAGTTTGTAACACTGCCAGAAGAGCAACATAGACGGATATTGTCCCTGTCGCAGGATATTATATATCTTACTTCAAAGGGAAGGAAGGCAATGCCAAAGCAAACGTCACTCGCCATGGCTGTTCGCCACCTCACTGGGTCAGCACAACTGATTGGGCTTCTAAATGGCTTCGGACATGCCACGTCCCACACCAAGGTCCTCGAGCATGATACTGCGCTGGCCAAGAAGGAGATTCAAAATGGCGAAAACAAAATACCATCTTGTCTGCAACAAGGAGTTTACACCACACTATGTTGGGACAACAATGACTTTGGCGAGGAGACTCTGTCGGGGAGAGGCACAACCCACAACACTAACGGGATTGCCATACAGCATAAGCCAGCTCCAATAGATCAACCACCGGAGACATCTGTTTCAGTCAAGAAGACAAAAGAACGAACACTCAAAGCATCAGAAGAGGTACTTGTGCCATTTTTCGGTACCAAGAAGGCCAACCCGCAACCACTAGGACCTGAACTGAAGCTCCAAAAGGAAGTGCCTGAGTACTCCGAACCGATCCAGGCTGCAAGACGTATAGACAACGGGTACTTTATCACCAAGTATCCTGTACCAGACAGTAGCCGCCTTCTGCCAGGATGGACCGGATATAATCAGATGCTTGTTAACAGCATTCCACCAAAGGCAACCATAGCTTATCTTCCTGTCATCGACGCCTCACCCACACAAATGAATGCTGTCAACACTCTGCTTCATCGAAGTATTGACATCGCTGACTCGTTGAAGTTAGACTCTGTCGTTGTTGTGGTAGACCAGGCAATATATGCTAAGGCACAGTCCGTACGGTGGCAAACTCCAATCTTCAAGAAACGAATAGTACTGCGGCTTGGAGCATTCCATACCGCCATGACAATGCTGGCATGTATTGGGACAAGATTTAGAGATGCCGGGCTGGAGGATATCCTCATCGAATCTGAAGTGCTTGCTGGTGGGTCAGTCAATGGAGTCATGACAGGACGACAGTACAACAGAAGCATCAGGTGCCACAAACTTATGGCTGAGGCACTACATCGAATGCGATGGAAGACATTTCTAGAGTCCCTGCCTGAAGAGGAAGCTGCTGAGTATACAGATGTCATCAAGAATCTCCGCAGTGTTTTTCCATACCAGGCATACATAGACTTGATTGATGATACCACATTTGGCAGATTGACAGCAGCATATGACCTGTATGTGTCCGAGATGGCAAAGTCAAATCTTACCTTTGCATTTTGGTGCTCATACTTGTCAATGGTGGACACGCTCCTGCAGTTTACACGAAGCTCCAGAGAGGGAAATTGGCAACTGCATCTAGCAGCCATCCGATTCATGATGCCATGGCTGTTCGGCTATAATCGAACAAACTATGCACGGTACTTGCCAATCTATTGGATGGAGATGCAGGAACTACCACGCACGCATCCTACCATTTATGCTGAGTTCCAGCAAGGCCACTTTGCAGTGCAGCGACAAAATGAGTATGGATTCTCTGGCGTACCATGTGACCAAACAATAGAACAGACAGTCAACAAAGACTCCAAGACAAGAGGAGGCCTTAAAGGATTTACCGTCAACAAAGGTGCTGTGAACAGATGGACGGCAGGACACCATGAGCGAGCAGCCATTATGAGGCAAGTTGAGGAGATGGCAGGAAAGGGTCAAAGGTCATGCTTCCGCAAGGAACTCACAGAGAGCCGCATGAAGCGAGATGAATCAGATGTGGAGTCCATCATCGACACCATCTCAAGTCTCACTAATCCATTTGAAGAGGCAACTTCGTCTGATATAGTTCATCTTGCTTCTGGTGTTCTTGCATCATCAGATGTAACTAGGGATCTGTTGGCGACAGAAGAAAAGGGTGATGCAAGCTTCATGCAGTACTGCCAGGAAAGACTGCAAAAGGAAGACAAGCCCATTACAGACACAATACGTAGATCAACGCTAAAGACTTTCAGCAATATGACGAAGAAGTCAGTGTCTAACATTAAAGGGAAGGAGGTGGTGTTGAAGAGCGACCGAGATCTGTTCGCCCGCCTTGTCATCATAGGGAAAAGGAGACAGGTCGACTTGTGTAATATGATGACCTATTCACTTGGACCATTGCCACTGCCCATCGCCAAAGCTGATGGCTCGCTAATGAAAACCAACAAGGCCAAGCTCCTGCACATGTTAGAAGATCTACACATGCCTACAGCACCTGAAGAAGGCCGCCCTAGAGTTCCTCCTCAACCTCCGAAAGGTGGCATATGGATCGTAGATGCTATGGCCCTTCTTCAAATGATGAAAAACATTCCAAAGACATTTGGTGAAGTGGCGATGAAAGTGTTCAAACAGCTTGTGAACTTAACACTTGAGACTCAGACCAAGTCCATCCATTTCGTTACTGATACGTACCCTGACGTGAGCATAAAAAATGCAGAGAGGACAAGACGGGCGACAACTGGATCTCAAAGAGTCCGCATCAGAAAGCCAGATCAGAACACACCAAAGCAGTGGAAGAAGTTCCTTGCCAACAGCTGTAACAAGCAAGAACTGATCAGCTTTCTATTTACAGAGTGGCAGAACTATGATGCTAACAAGCTGAAAGGTGTGCAGTTGGTAGTGGCACATGAAGACAAATGCCATGCAATAGCGGCAGATGTCAACGGAGCTGTGAGGTGTCTGCAAGTCGACAGTCTTTGTTGCGACCATGAGGAGGCAGATACCCGCATGCTATTGCATGCAAAGTATATTGGGGAAACTTCGAATGCCACCCCAGTCATCATCAAGTCCCCAGACACAGATGTTTTTGTTCTGGCAGTAGCGCATGCAAAGGAGATTGCTTCACCTCTATATTTTCATACAGGAAGAGATGACAAGAAGAGAACTATCGCTATAAGCCCCGTTCAACAAGAACTCGGAGAATCATTGACAAGTGCTCTGATTGGTTTCCACGCGTTCACTGGCTGCGATTCCGTCAGCTCGTTCTATGGAAAAGGGAAGACAAAGGCCTTTTCATTACTGAAGAAATTTCCAGCACATGTGGAGCCATTCAAGCAACTTGGCGATTCTCTTGACGTCCCTGCAGAAGTTTCTGACGGACTAGAAAGATTTGTTTGTCAGCTGTATGGTCATAAGGATGTGCCTAGTGTCAATGATATCCGGTACATCATGCTCAAGACTGCAACCAGAAGTGAAATTGTAATGCCACCAAACCAGGATTCACTGCGGAAACACATCCAGAGGGCCAGTTTTCAGGCAAACATCTTCAAAAAGAGCCTTGTTCAAAACCAAGATCTGCCATCGCCAGTCAACCATGGATGGAAAATGGAGGATAGTGAGCTTGCCATTGACTGGATGGATCTGGCACCAGCACCAGAAAGTGTACTGGAACTGGCATTCTGCAAGTGTAAGCGCTCAAAATGCAAGGCAGAAGATGCTGACGATGGATGCTGTGCTAATCTTGGCCTTCAGTGTACAGACCTATGCCAATGCAAAAACTGTGACAACTTGGAACCTCTGATAGCTGACGAAGATGCAAATAATCCAGCAAGTGATTCTGATGATGAGGAAGGGGAAGACGATTTTGGTGAGGAGGAGCACTAAAGTAAGTATCTAAGCTTAATATTGCTCATATTAATGTTTGTCCAATCATTTAGTTGATCTAAGACAGGGACTAACAACATGGGACAGGCGCAATTTTTTGCCCATAAATCCAAGAATTGCGCTGGTTCTTATTTAAAGCCCTGATGAGGAATAAAGGTATATTCTTGAAAAGTCCTATTTGGCAGTATTTGAAACTCCACATTTGTGAACTGATATATGGCACTGGTATCTGGCTTGGCTTCTTGGAGGGCTGGACAAATCATGCTGTAATAGGTTCTGGAAAACAAACAAACACAAACTCAAATGTTTATTGTAACATGAAGACACCAATATTTCACCGATGATTACATAAAATTTCAGTATTATTTAATGTGCATCAAGTGCACGTGAAAACTTAAAAGAGCTACTGGACAGCATGCTTTAGTTCATCAGGAGATGCAACAAGTTCATAATTTACCCAAAACATACTGAAAACTCAGAACTAATTTGCAGCACATACAGCTCTTCCCTTTTTAAGGCGGCTCTCTATCTTCAATGACAAAAAAATCACTTAACAAATCATTAAAAATCAATCATTTGTCATACAACTTTGTAACCTTGCACAGGTCAAGGTCAAGTTCAAAGGTTTAGGTAAAGGTCAAAAGGTTATTTCCGATTAAATTGTAGAGCAATTTTTCAAAGTTTATGCATTTTTTAATTTTTTAATCTGATTTCTTCTTTCGCAGGAGATGTCGATGTCGGTTTATCCTGATCATTCTTCTGCGAGGACTGGTGTCTCAGAAGGAACACGCACAGGTGAACAGCTTCTGCTCTCCCGGCTTGTTGGTCTTCTTGGTAACCTTTCCCCGAGGCGACCTGTTGGATGAACATGGGGACCATCGTGAACTCCTCGGCCAAAAATCATTAACTAAGGTACCTAGAAAAAAATTGAATCATAGGAATAAAGGTCATCATCCAATAATGATTTGTACCAAATTAGAAACAAATCTGATAAAAATTAAACAAATGCATAAACTTTGAAAAACTTTGAAAAATTGCTCTAAAATATGGCCGGAAATGACCTTTTGACCTTGACCTTGACCTTTGACCTTCATTTTCCCCCCATTTTTGGAAACCCCAATTATTCTCATATAAGTGTGCAAGGTTACAGTGTTGTAGGACAAATGATTGATTTTTAATGATTTTTTAAGTTATTTTGGACATTGAATGTAGAGGGCTCCCTCTGTTGTTGAAATGCCATTTCACTAATTAGCTGATTATCTCATTAATGGGATCATATTTTTTCGGGGAACAAAATGTTTTTTTCTTCAGTAGCAGCCATATAACCAATTTATAATGTTAGATTCTAACACCAGTCATCAGACCACGCAACTTTTTAAATGAAGCCTTAACACTGATATGGCCTACAGTCTAGTATAGGTGGGCTGGTCAACTAAAATTTGAGACAAAATAGAGCAAAAATAAGCGACATACTGCTTACAAATTCTTAAAAAACAATATCATGTAGATTCATAACGTGAACTAAATTCAACTTCTATAGGCATAACACGCAAATTATGAAGTTTTTTACATGAGGCCTTTAATCAAAATTTTCACTATGATGACGTCATCAAAATGAAAAGAGGTTATTACTGCGCTTGTAGAGAATTGTCTTAGCTACAACATATCGAAATTTTAAAGAAAATTGATCAATATTTACAGAGATACAATCAATTTTACATAAATATGCTGACGTCATAATATGCAAATTCGTATTTTGAGTTCCAAGGCCATTGTGATGATGTCACGATACACTTAATGGCCAAATGAGACATGGAATCATATTTCCGACTCATACTCTATCTTAATATGAAAAAAAATTGAGGATCCCGGTGCATTCCAAAGAGCTATAACGGATTTTGTATAGGCATGTTTTTGCCCATATATGCTATGTATTAAAAGGCCTCGCGCGCACTGACATTTATCTTGAATTTACGCTCATCTTGTTAATAATGGTCATAAAGAGATAAACATGGAATCAAATTCCTTGAAAAAATATGAGAAATATCATGAAAGAAAAAAAAATGGCGATTCTATGTTTTGTAATGGTGTTACGCGCGAAAACGCGCGCGCATGCTCTTACGCGCGATTTTTTATAAAATGCTTAAAATGACCTGAAACGTATGCAAAAAAAATTTGAGACGATTTTGAGCATTTAAAAATTTTGCGCGCGCATTGACGCGCGGACGTACGCGCACGCGCGCGTTTTTTGACCTGAAATTGACTGGACTGATATTGACCTTGATCATAATAAATATGAATGAGAAATACCTTTTGGTTATGAAGATATGATCATGAGTAAATTTTCAGAAAATTTCACAAAATGGCGCCTAGATGACGTCATCAGTCAAGGTCAAGGTTGAAAACCTTACCGTGCTTTGTCCATATGCCCATACATATGTGTGCCAAATTTCAATTTATTTGATTAAGCCATTTTCAAGTTTTCTTGCTAACAAAAAAGTGGTAAGAATTAAGAAAAATAAACTAGATTTGTAATACTAGTTTGGAACAAGTATAGGTGGGCTGGTCGAACTAAAATTTGAGACAAAATAAAGGGTACATTTGAGATAGCGTATTGTCTCAGCTACAACATACTTGAAGTTCAGCGTAAACAAAGCTAAACGACAGAGATATTGCTCGCGAAAGAATCCAGTTTTGAGAAAAACTCATGTCCCATAGAGAATACACGCAAAATGTGAAAAATTGACATGCCTTTTTTAATCGCGAAAAAACGCCCTGATGCCTTTGTCAAAATGAAAATTTGGGCCAATTTTATTTGTAGAAAATTGTCTCAGCTAAAACATATCAAAATTTTGAAGACAATCGATCAATATTTACGAGAAACAATCAATTTTCCGTAAATATGCTGACGTCATAATATGCAAATTGAAATTTTGAGTTTGGAGGCCATTATGATGACGTAATGAGTTCATTGAGGGTCAAATGAGACATGAAATCATATCTCCAATTCATACTGTATCAAAATATGACCCAAAAAATTGGGGTCACCTTGCATCCTAAAGGGCTACAATGGATCTTGTATAGGCATGTTTTTGCCCATATATGCTATGTATTACAAAAGCTCGCGCGCACGGAAATTTATGTTAAACGGTCGATCATTCCATTATTAATAGTCATAAAGAGACAAGCATGGTATCAATTTGTTTGTAAAAATATGTGGAATATTATGAAAGAAAAAAAATGGCAATTCTATGTTGTGTAATAGTTTTACGCGCGAAAACGCGCGCGCCGCACGCATGCGCGTGTGTGTGGGCGTTTTTTTATAAAATGCTTAGAATGGCCTAAAACGTATGCAAAATGATTTTGAGACGATTTTGAGCATTTTAAATTTTTGCGCGCGCATTGACGCGCGGACGTACGCGCACGTGCGCGTTTTTTTACCTGAAATTGACCGGACCGATATTGACCTTGATCGTGCAAACTATGAATAAAAAATTACTTTCCGTTATGAAGATATGATCATAAGTTAAAATTCACAAAATGGCGCCTAGATGACGTAATCAGTCAAGGTCAAACTTGAAAACGTTATTTTGATTTATTTATATGCCTATACATATGTGTGCCAAATTTCAAGGCATTTGATTGAGCCATTTTCAAGTTATCTTGCTAACAAAAAAGTGGTTAGAAATAAGAAAAATATTTAATTAATAATAATAAACTAGACATATAATACTTGTTTGGAACAAGTATAGGTGGGCTGGTCAACTAACATTTGAGACAAAATAGAGCAAAAATAAGCGACATACTGCTTACAAATTCTTAAAAGACAATATCATGTAGATTCATAACGTGAACTAAATTCACCTTCTATAGGCATAACACGCAAATTGTGAAATTTCTGACATGAGGCCTTTAATCAAAATTTTTACTATGATGACGTCATCAAAATGAAAAATGGTTATTACTGCGCTTGTAGAGAATTGTCTTAGCTACAACATATCGAAATTTTGAAGAAAATTGATCAATATCTACAGAGATACAATCAATTTTCCATAAATATGCTGACGTCATAATATGCAAATTCGTATTTTGAGTTCCAAGGCCATTGTGATGATGTCAAGATACACTTAATGGCCAAATGAGACATGGAATCATATTTCCGACTCATACTCTATCTAAATATGAACAAAATTTGAGGATCCCGGTGCATTCCAAAGTGCTATAACGGATTTTGTATAGGCATGTTTTTGCCCATATATGCTATGTATTAAAAGAGCTCGCGCGCACTGACATTTATCTTGAATTTACGCTCATCTTGTTAATAATGGTCATAAAGAGATAAACATGGTATCAAATTCCTTGAAAAAATATGAGAAATATCATGAAAGAAAAAAAAATGGCGATTCTATGTTTTTTAATGGTGTTACGCGCGAAAACGCGCGCGCATGCTCGTACGCGCGATTTTTTATAAAATGCTTAAAATGACCTAGAACGTATGCAAAATAAATTTGAGACGATTTTGAGCATTTACAAATTTTGCGCGCGCAAGGACGCGCGGACGTACGCGCGTGCGCGCGTTTTTTGACATGAAATTGACCGGACTGATATTGACCTTGATCATAATAAATATGAATGAGAAATACCTTTTGGTTATGAAGATATGATCATGAGTTGATTTTCAGAAAATTTCACAAAATGGCGCCTAGATGACGTCATCAGTCAAGGTCAAGGTTGAAAACCTTACCGTGTTTTGTCCATATGCCTATACATATGTGTGCCAAATTTCAAGGCATTTGATTGAACCATTTTCAAGATATCTTGTTAACAAAAAAGTGGGTAGAATTAAGAAAAATAAATAATAAAGAAAGGCGATTTTAACAAAAATATAAGGTGGTCTGTATTAGATACAGCCCACCTGATAAACTAGACATATAATACTTGTTTGGAACAAGTATAGGTGGGCTGGTCAACTAAAATTTGACACAAAATAGAGCAAAAATAAGCGAGATACTGTTAAAAAAAACAATGTCATGTAGAATAATGATATGTGAAGGAAATTCACCTTCCATAGGCATAACACGCAACTTAAGAAATTTCTGATATGTTCCCTTTAATCGTAATTTTCACTATGATGACGTCATCAAAATGAAAAATGGTGGTGACTGAGCTTGTAGAGAATTTTGAAGAAAATCGATCAATATTTACAGAGATACAATCAATTTTACATAAATATGCTGACTTCATAATATGCAAATTCGTATTTTGAGTTCCAAGGCCATTATGATGATGTCACGATACACTTAATGGCCAAATGAGACTTGGAGTCATATCTCCGACTCATACTCTATATAATTATGAAAAAAAATTGAAGGTCACTGTGCATTCCAAAGAGCTATAATGGATTTTGTATAGGCATGTTTTTGCCCATATATGCTATGTATTAAAAGACCTCGCGCGCACTGACATTTATCTTGAATTTACGCTCATCTTGTTAATAATGGTCATAAAGAGATAAACATGGAATCAAATTCCTTGAAAAAATATGAGAAATATCATGAAAGAAAAAAAAATGGCGATTCTATGTTTTTTAATGGTGTTACGCGCGAAAACGCGCGCGCATGCTCGTACGCGCGATTTTTTAAAAAATGCTTAAAATGACCTGATACGTATGCAAAATAAATTTGAGACGATTTTGAGCATTTAAAAAATTTGCGCGCGCATTGACGCGCGGACGTACGCGCGCGCGCGCGTTTTTTGACCCGAAATTGACCGGACGGATATTGACCTTGATCATGATAAATATGAATGAGAACTGAGTTTTGGTTATGAAGATATGATCATAAGTTTATTTTCACAAAATGGCGCCTAGACGACGTCATCAGTCAAGGTCAAGGTTGAAAAGGTTATTTTAAATTTTCTATATGCCTATACATATGTGTGCCAAATTTCAAAGCATTTGATTGAACCATTTCAAAGTTATCTTGCTAACAAAAAAGTGGGTCGAAATAAGAAAAATAAACTAGATTTGTAATACTTGTTTGAAACAACTATAGGTGGGCTGGTTCAACTAAAATTTGAGACAAAATGAACGGCGCATTTGAGATAGCTAATTGTCTCAGCTACAACATACTCAAGGTTCATTGTAAACGAAGCTAAAACGACGGAGATATTGCTCGCGAAAGACGGGAATGTAGAATCCAGTTTTGAGAAAAAGTCGTGTCCCGTAGAGAATACACACAAAAAGTGGAAAATTGACATGCCTCCTTTTATCGCAAAAATACGCCATGATTTCTTTGTCGAATTGAATGTTTTTGTTTACTGCCTTTGTAGTAAATTGTCTCAGCTAGAACATATCAAAATTTGAAAGAAAATCGATCAATATTTACAGAGATACAATCAATTTTCCAAATATATGATGACGTCATAATATGCAAATTGGAATTTTGAGTTCGGAGGCCATTATGATGAGGTCCTGAGTTAATTGAGGGTCAAATGAGACATGAAATCATATCTCCGACTCATACTTTATCAAGATATGAAAACAAATTGAGGTCATCTTGCATCCTAAAGAGCTACAATGGATTTTGTATAGGCATGTTTTTGCCCATATATGCTATGTATTACAAGAGCTCGCACGCACGGAAATTCTTGTTAAACGGTCGATCATTCCGTTATTAATAGTCATAAAGAGACATACATGGTACAATTTGTTTGTAAAAATATGTGGAATATTATGAAAGAAAAAAATGGCGATTCTATGTTGCGTAAAAGTTTTACGCGCGAAAACGCACGCGCATGCGCGTGTGCGCGATTTTTTATAAAATGCTTAGAATGGCCTAAAACGTATGCAAAATGATTTTGAGACGATTTTGAGCATTTTAAAATTTTGCGCGCGCATTGACGCGCGGACGTACGCGCACGCGCACGTTTTTTGACCTGAAATTGACCGGACGGATATTGACCTCGATCATGATAAAAATGAATGAGAAATAGCTTTCGGTTATGAAGATATGATCATGAGTAGATTTTTACAAAATGGCGCCTAGATGACGTCATCAGTGAAGGTCAATGTTGAAAACGTTATTGTGCTTTGTACATATGCCTATACATATGTGTGCCAAATTTCAAGGCATTTAATCGAGCCATTTTCAAGTTATCTTGCTAACAAAAATGTGGTTAGAAATAAGAAAAATATTTAATAAACTAGACATATAATACTTGTTTGGAACAAGTATAGGTGGGCTGGTCAACTAAAATTTGAGACAAAATAGAGCAAAAATAAGCGACATACTGCTTACAAATTCTTAAAAGACAATATCATGTAGATTCATAACGTGAACTAAATTCACCTTCTATAGGCATAACACGCAAATTATGAAGTTTTTGACATAAGGCCTTTAATCAAAATTTTTACTATGATGACGTCATCAAAGTGAAAAATGGTTATTACTGCGCTTGTAGAGAATTGTCTTAGCTACAACATATCGAAATTTTGAAGAAAATTGATCAATATTTACAGAGATACAATCGATTTTACATAAATATGCTGACGTCATAATATGCAAATTCGTATTTTGAGTTCCAAGGCCATTGTGATGATGTCACGATACACTTAATGGCCAAATGAGACATGGAATCATATTTCCGACTCATACTCTATCTTAATATGAAAACAAATTGAGGATCCCGGTGCATTCCAAAGAGCTATAACGGATTTTGTATAGGCATGTTTTTGCCCATATATGCTATGTATTAAAAGACCTCGCGCGCACTGACATTTATCTTGAATTTACGCTCATCTTGTTAATAATGGTCATAAAGAGATAAACATGGAATCAAATTCCTTGAAAAATTATGAGAAATATCATGAAAGAAAAAAAAATGGCGATTCTATGTTTTTTAATGGTGTTACGCGCGAAAACGCGCGCGCATGCTCGTACGCGCGATTTTTTATCAAATGCTTAAAATGACCTGAAACGTATGCAAAATAAATTTGAGACGATTTTGAGCATTTCAAAATTTTGCGCGCGTATTGACGCGCGGACGTACGCGCACGCGCGCGTTTTTTGACCTGAAATTGACTGGACTGATATTGACCTTGATCATAATAAATATGAATGAGAAATACCTTTTGGTTATGAAGATATGATCATGAGTAAATTTTCAGAAAATTTCACAAAATGGCGCCTAGATGACGTCATCAGTCAAGGTCAAGGTTGAAAACCTTACTGTGTTATGTCCATATGCCTATACATATGTGTGCTAAATTTCAAAGCATTTAAATGAACCATTACAAAGTTATCATGCTAACAAAAAAGTGGGTCGAAATAAGAAAAATAAATAAATAAACTAGACATATAATACTTGTTTGGAACAAGTATAGGTGGGCTGGTCAATTAAAACTTGAGACAAAATAGAGCAAAAATAAGCGACATACTGCTTACAAATTCTTAAAAAACAATATCATGTAGATTCATAACGTGAACTAAATTCACCTTCTATAGGCATAACACGCAAATTATGAAGTTTTTGACATGAGGCCTTTAATAAAAAATTTCACTATGATGACGTCATCAAAATGAAAAATGGTTATTACTGCGCATGTAGAGAATTGTCTTAGCTACAACATAACGAAATTTTGAAGAAAATTGATCAATATTTACAGAGATACAATCAATTTTACATAAATATGCTGACGTCATAATATGCAAATTCGTATTTTGAGTTCCAAGGCCATTGTGATGATGTCACGATACACTTAATGGCCAAATGAGACATGGAATCATATTTCCGACTCATACTCTATCTTAATATGAAAACAAATTGAGGATCCCGGTGCATTCCAAAGAGCTATAACGGATTTTGTATAGGCATGTTTTTGCCCATATATGCTATGTATTAAAAGACCTCGCGCGCACTGACATTTATCTTGAATTTACGCTCATCTTGTTAATAATGGTCATAAAGAGATAAACATGGTATCAAATTCCTTGAAAAAATATGAGAAATATCATGAAAGAAAAAAAAATGGCGATTCTATGTTTGTTAATGATGTTACGCGCGAAAACGCGCGCGCATGCTCGTACGCGCGATTTTTTATAAAATGCTTAAAATTACCTGAAACGTATGCAAAAAAAATTTGAGACGATTTTGAGCATTTAAAAATTTTGCGCGCGCACTGACGCGCGGACGTATGCGCATGCGCGCGTTTTTTGACCTGAAATTAACCGGACTGATATTGACCTTGATCATGATAAATATGAATGAGAAATACCTTTTGGTTTTGAAGATATGATCATGAGATGATTTTCAGAAAATTTCACAAAATGGCGCCTAGATGACGTCATCAGTCAAGGTCAAGGTTGAAAACCGTACCGTGTCTTCTCCATATGCCTATACATATGTGTGCCAAATATCAAAGCATTTGATTGAACCATTTCAAAGTTATCTTGCTAACAAAAAAGTGGGTCAAAATAAGAAAAATAAATAAATAATAATAAATAAATAAAGGCAATTTTAACAAAAATATAAGGTGGTCTGTATTAGATACAGCCCACCTGATAATAATAATAAAGGCAATTTTAACAAAAATATAAGGTGGTCTGTATTAGATACAGCCCACCTGATAAATAATAAAGGCGATTTTAACAAAAATATAAGGTGGTCTGTATTAGATACAGCCCACCTGACTAGACATATAATACTTGTTTGGAACAAGTATAGGTGGGCTGGTCAACTAACATTTGAGCAAAATAGAGCAAAAATAAGCGACATACTGCTTACAAATTCTTAAAAGACAATATCATGTAGATTCATAACGTGAACTAAATTCACCTTCTATAGGCATAACACGCAAATTATGAAGTTTTTGACATGAGGCCTTTAATCAAAATTTTCACTATGATGACGTCATCAAAATGAAAAATGGTTATTACTGCGCTTGTAGAGAATTGTCTTAGCTACAACATATCGAAATTTTGAAGAAAATTGATCAATATTTACAGAGATACAATCAATTTTACATAAATATGCTGACGTCATAATATGCAAATTCGTATTTTGAGTTCCAAGGCCATTGTGATGATGTCACGATACACTTAATGGCCAAATGAGACATGGAATCATATTTCCGACTCATACTCTATCTTAATATGAAAAAAAATTGAGGATCCTGGTGCTTTCCAAAGAGCTATAACGGATTTTGTATAGGCATGTTTTTGCCCATATATGCTATGTATTAAAAGACCTCGCGCGCACTGACATTTATCTTGAATTTACGCTCATCTTGTTAATAATGGTCATAAAGAGATAAACATGGAATCAAATTCCTTGAAAAAATATGAGAAATATCATGAAAGAAAAAAAAATAGCGATTCTATGTTTTTTAATGGTGTTACGCGCGAAAACGCGCGCGCATGCTCATACGCGCGATTTTTTATCAAATGCTTAAAATGACCTGAAACGTATGCAAAATAAATTTGAGATGATTTTGAGCATTTCAAAATTTTGCGCGCGCATTGACGCGCGGACGTACGCGCACGCGCGCGTTTTTTGACCTGAAATTGACCGGACGGATATTGACCTTGATCATGGTAAATATGAATGAGAAATACCTTTTGGTTATGAAGATATGATCATGAGTTGATTTTCGTAAAATTTTACAAAATGGCGCCTAGATGACGTCATCAGTCAAGGTCAAGGTTGAAAACCTTACTGTATTTTGTCCATATGCCTATACATATGTGTGCCAAATTTCAAAGCATTTGATTGAATAATTTCAAAGATATCTTGCTAACAAAAAGTGGGTCGAAATAAGAAAAATAAACTAGATTTGTAATACTTGTTTGGAACAAGTATAGGTGGGCTGATCCAACAAAAAATTGAGACAAAATAAAGGGTACATTTGAGAAAGCTTTTTGTCTCATCTACAACATACTCGAAGTTCAGCGTAAACGAAGCTAAAACGACGTAGATATTGCTCGCGAAAGACGGGAATGTAGAATCGAGTTTTGAGAAAAAGTCATGTCCCATAGAGAATACACGCAAAATGTAAAAATTTGACATGCCTCCTTTAATCGCAAAAATACGCCATTATGCCTTTGTCAAAATGAAGAATAATAGAAACTGTATTTGTAGGAAATTGTCTCAGCTAGAACATATCAAAATTTGGAAGAAAATCGATCAATATTTACAGAGATACAATCAATTTCCCATAAATATGCTGACGTCATAATATGCAAATTGGAATTTTGAGTTCGGAGGCCATTATGATGACGTCATGAGTTAATTGAGGGTCAAATGAGACATGAAACAATATCTCCGAATCATACTCTATTAAAATATGAAAAAAATTGGGTTCACCTTGCATCCTAAAGAGCTACAATGGATTTTGTATAGGCATGTTTTTGCCCATATATGCTATGTATTACAAGAGCTCGCGCGCACGGAAATTTTTGTTAAACGGTCGATCAATCCGTTATTAATAGTCATAAAGAGACAAACGTGGTATCAATTTGTTTGTAAATATATGTGAAATATTATGAAAGAAAAAAAAAGGCAATTCTATATTGTGCAATAGTTTTACGCGCGAAAACGCGCGCGCATGGGCGTGTGCGCGATTTTTTATAAAATGCTTAGAATGGCCTAAAACGTATGGAAAATGATTTTGAGACGATTTTGAGCATTTCAAAATTTTGCGCGCGCATTTACGCGCGGACGTACGCGCACGCGCGCGTTATTTGACCTGAAATTGACCGGACGGATATTGACCTTGATCATGGTAAATATGAATGAGAAATACCTTTTGGTTATGAAGATATGATCATGAGTTGATTTTCGTAAAATTTTACAAAATGGCGCCTAGATGACGTCATCAGTCAAGGTCAAGGTTGAAAAAAATTCTGTGCTTTGTACATATGCCTTTACATATGTGTGCCACATTTCAAGGCATTTGATTGAGCCATTTTCAAGTTATCTTGCTAACAAAAAAGTGGTTAGAAATAAGAAAAATATTTAATAACTAGACATGTAATACTTGTTTGGAACAAGTATAGGTGGGCTGGTCAACTAAAATTTGAGACAAAATAGAGCAAAAATAAGCGAGATACTGCTTAAAAATTCTTAAAAAACAATATCATGTAGATTCATGACGTGAACGAAATTCAACTTCTATAGGCATAACACGCAAATTATGAAATTTCTGACATGAGGCCTTTAATAGAAATTTTCACTATAATGACGTCATCAAAATGAAAAATGGTGACATTGAACTTGAAGAGAATTGTCTTAGCTACACCATATCAAAATTTTGAGGAAAATCGATCAATATTTACAGAGATACAATCAATTTTCCATAAATATGCTGACTTAATAATATGCAAATTCGTATTTTTAGTTCGAAAGCCATTATGATGATGTCAGAATATTTGTAATAGCCAAATGAGACATTAAATCATATTTCCGACTCATTCTCTATCAAAATATGAAACAAAATTGGGGGTCCAGTTCCATCTCAAAGAGCTATAATAGATTTTGTATAGGCATGTTTTTGCCCATATATGCTATGTATTACAAGAGCTCGAGCGCACAGACATTTATCTTGAATGGACGCTCATCTTGTTCTGAATGGTCATAAAGAGATAAACATGATATCATATTGTTCGAAAAAATATGGGAAATATCATGAAAGAAAAAAAAATGGCGATTCTATGTTGTGTATTGTTTACGCGCGAAAACGCGCGCACATGCGTGTGTGCGCGATTTTTTATGAAATGCTTAAAATTGTCTAAAACGTATGCAAAATAAATTTGAGACGATTTTGAGCATTTTGAAAATTTGCGCGCGCACTGACGCGCGGACGTACGCGCATGCGCGCGTTTTTTGACCTGAAATTGACCGGACAGATATTGACCTTGATCATGACAATTATGAATGAGAAATAACTTTTGGTTATGAAGATATGATCATGATTTGATTTTCAGAAAATTTCACAAAATTGCGCCTAGGTGACGTCATCAGTCAAGGTCAAGGTTGAAAACTTTACTGTGTTTTTTCCATATGCTTACACATATGTGTGCTAAATTTCAAGGCATTTGATTGAGCCATTTTCAAGTTATCTTGTTAACAAAAAAGTGGTTAGAAATAAAATAAATAAATAATAATAAAAATAATAATAAAGGCAATTTTAACAAAATTATAAGGTGGTCTGTATAGATACAGCCCACCTGATAAAGGCAATTCTAACGAAATTATAAGGTGGTCTGTACGATATACAGCCCACCTGACTAGACATATAATACTTGTTTGGAACAAGTATAGGTGGGCTGGTCAACTAAAACTTGAGACAAAATAGAGCAAAAATAAGCGACATACTGCTTACAAATTCTTAAAAGACAATATCATGTAGATTCATAACGTGAACTAAATTCACCTTCTATAGGCATAACACGCAAATTATGAAGTTTTTGACATGAGGCCTTTAATCAAAATTTTCACTATGATGACGTCATCAAAATGAAAAATGGTTATTACGGCGCTTGTAGAGAATTGTCTTAGCTACAACATATCGAAATTTTGAAGAAAATTGATCAATATTTACAGAGATACAATCAATTTTACATAAATATGCTGACGTCATAATATGCAAATTCGTATTTTGAGTTCCAAGGCCATTGTGATGATGTCACGATAGACTTAATGGCCAAATGAGACATGAAATCATATTTCCGACTCATACTCTATCTAAATATGAAAAATAATTGAGGATCCCGGTGCATTCCAAAGAGCTATAACGGATTTTGTATAGGCATGTTTTTGCCCATATATGCTATGTATTAAAAGAGCTCGCGCGCACTGACATTTATCTTGAATTTACGCTCATCTTGTTAATAATGGTCATAAAGAGATAAACATGGTATCAAATTCCTTGAAAAAATATGAGAAATATCATGAAAGAAAAAGAAATGGCGATTCTATGTTTTGTAATGGTGTTACGCGCGAAAACGCGCGCGCATGCTCATACGCGCGATTTTGTATAAAATGCTTAAAATGACCTGAAACGTATGCAAAAAAAATTTGAGACGATTTTGAGCATTTAAAAATTTTGCGCGCGCACTGACGCGCGGACGTACGCGCACGCGCGCGTTTTTTGACCTGAAATTGACTGGACTGATATTGACCTTGATCATAATAAATATGAATGAGAAATACCTTTTGGTTATGAAGATATGATCATGAGTTTATTTTCAGAAAATTTCACAAAATGGCGCCTAGATGACGTCATCAGTCAAGGTCAAGGTTGAAAACCTTACTGTGTTTTGTCCATTTGCATATACATATGTGTGCCAAATTTCAAAGCATTTGATTGAATAATTTTAAAGTTATCTTGCTAACAAAAAGTGGGTCGAAATAAGAAAAATAAATAAATAACTAGACATATAATACTTGTTTGGAACAAGTATAGGTGGGCTGGTCAACTAAAATTTGAGACAAAATAGAGCAAAAATAAGCGACATACTGCTTACAAATTCTTAAAAAATAATATCATGTAGATTCATAACGTGAACTAAATTCACCTTCTATAGGCATAACACGCAAATTATGAAGTTTTTGACATGAGGCCTTTAATCAAAATTTTCACTATGATGACGTCATCAAAATGAAAAATGATTATTACTGCGCTTGTAGTGAATTGTCTTAGCTACAACATATCGAAATTTTGAAGAAAAATGATCAATATTTACAGAGATACAATCAATTTTACATAAATATGCTGACGTCATAATATGCAAATTCGTATTTTGAGTTCCAAGGCCATTAAGATGATGTCACGATACACTTAATGGCCAAATGAGACATGGAATCATATTTCCGACTCATACTCTATCTTAATATGAAAAAAATTTGAGGATCCCGGTGCATTCCAAAGTGCTATAACGGATTTTGTATAGGCATGTTTTTGCCCATATATGCTATGTATTAAAAGAGCTCGCGCGCACTGACATTTATCTTGAATTGACGCTCATCTTGTTAATAATGGTCATAAAGAGATAAACATGGTATCAAATTCCTTGAAAAAATATGAGAAATATCATGAAAGAAAAAAAAATGGCGATTCTATGTTTTTTAATGGTGTTACGCGCGAAAACGCGCGCGCATGCTCGTACGCGCGATTTTTTATAAAATGCCTAAAATGACCTGAAACGTATGCAAAATAAATTTGAGACGATTTTGAGCATTTAAAAATTTTGCGCGCGCACTGACGCGCGAACGTACGCGCACACGCGCGTTTTTTGACCTGAAATTGACTGGACTGATATTGACCTTGATCATAATAAATATGAATGAGAAATACCTTTTGGTTATGAAGATATGATCATGAGTTGATTTTCAGAAAAATTCACAAAATGGCGCCTAGATGACGTCATCAGTCAAGGTCAAGGTTGAAAACCTTACCGTGTCTTGTCCATATGCCTATACATATGTATGCCAAATATCAAAGCATTTGATTGAACCATTTCAAAGAAATTTTGCTAACAAAAAAGTGGGTCAAAATATGAAAAATAAATAAATAATAATAACTAGACATATAATACTTGTTTGGAACAAGTATAGGTGGGCTGGTCAACTAACATTTGAGACAAAATAGAGCAAAAATAAGCGACATACTGCTTACAAATTCTTAAAAGACAATATCATGTAGATTCATAACGTGAACTAAATTCACCTTCTATAGGCATAACACGTAAATTATGAAGTTTTTGACATGAGGCCTTTAATCAAAATTTTCACTATGATGACGTCATCAAAATGAAAAATGATTATTAGTGCGCTTGTAGAGAATTGTCTTAGCTACAACATATCGAAATTTTAAAGAAAATTGATCAATATTTACAGAGATACAATCAATTTTACATAAATATGCTGACGTCATAATATGCAAATTCGTATTTTGAGTTCCAAGGCCATTGTGATGATGTCACGATACACTTAATGGCCAAATGAGACATGGAATCATATTTCCGACTCATACTCTATCTTAATATGAAAAAAAATTGAGGATCCCGGTGCATTCCAAAGAGCTATAACGGATTATGTATAGGCATGTTTTTGCCCATATATGCCATGTATTAAAAGACCTCGCGCGCACTGACATTTATCTTGAATTTAAGCTCATCTTGTTAATAATGGTCATTAAGAGATAAACATGGAATCAAATTTCTTGAAAAAATATGAGAAATATCATGAAAGAAAAAAAAATGGCGATTCTATGTTTTTTAATGGTGTTACGCGCGAAAACGCGCGCGCATGCTCGTACGCGCGATTTTTTATAAAATGCTTAAAATGACCTGAAACGTATGCAAAAAAAATTTGAGACGATTCTGAGCATTTTCAAATTTTGCGCGCGCACTGACGCGCGGACGTACGCGCACGCGCGCGTTTTTTGACATGAAAATGACCGGACTGATATTGACCTTGATCATGATAAATATGAATGAGAAATACCTTTTGGTTATGAAGATATGATCATGAGTTGATTTTCAGAAAAATTCACAAAATGGCGCCTAGATGGCGTCATCAGTCAAGGTCAAGGTTGAAAACGTTACCTTGTTTTGTCCATATGCCTATACATATGTGTGCCAAATTTTAAGATATTTGGTTGAACCATTTCAAAGTTATCTTGTTAACAAAAAAGTGGTTCAAAATAAGAAAAATAAACTAGACATATAATACTTGTTTGGAACAAGTATAGGTGGGCTGGTCAACTAAAATTTGAGACAAAATAGAGCAAAAATAAGCGACATACTGCTTACAAATTCTTAAAAAACAATATCATGTAGATTCATAACGTGAACTAAATTAACCTTCTATAGGCATAACACGCAAATTATGAAGTTTTTTACATGAGGCCTTTAATCAAAATTTTCACTATGATGACGTCATCAAAATGAAAAATAGGTATTACTGCGCTTGTAGAGAATTGTCTTAGCTACAACATCTCGAAATTTTGAAGAAAATTGATCAATATTTACAGAGATACAATCAATTTTACATAAATATGCTGACGTCATAATATGCAAATTCGTATTTTGAGTTCCAAGGCCATTGTGATGATGTCACGATACACTTAATGGCCAAATGAGACATGGAATCATATTTCCGACTCATACTCTATCTTAATATGAAAAAAAATTGAGGATCCCGGTGCATTCCAAAGAGCTATAACGGATTTTGTATAGGCATGTTTTTGCCCATATATGCTATGTATTAAAAGACCTCGCGCGCACTGACATTTATCTTGAATTTACGCTCATCTTGTTAATAATGGTCATAAAGAGATAAACATGGAATCAAATTCCTTGAAAAAATATGAGAAATATCATGAAAGAAAAAAAAATGACGATTCTATGTTTTGTCATGGTGTTACGCGCGAAAACGCGCGCGCATGCTCGTACGCGCGATTTTTTATAAAATGCTTAAAATGACCTGAAACGTATGCAAAATAAATTTGAGACGATTTTGAGCATTTAAAATTTTTGCGCGCGCACTGACGCGCGGACGTACGCGCACGCGCGCGTTTTTTGACCTGAAATTAAACGGACTGATATTGACCTTGATCATGATAAATATGAATGAGAAATCACTTTTGGTTATGAAGATATGATCATGAGTTTATTTTCAGAAAATTTCACAAAATGGCGCCTAGATGACGTCATCAGTTAAGGTCAAGGTTGAAAACCTTACCGCGTTTTGTCCATATGCCTATACATATGTGTGCTAAATTTCAAGGTATTTGATTGAACCATTTCAAAGTTATCTGGTTAACAAAAAAGTGGGTCAAAATAAGAAAAATAAATAATAAATAAATAATAAAGGCAATTTTAACAAAAATATAAGGTGGTCTGTATTAGATACAGCCCACCTGATAAAGGCAATTTTAACAAAAATATAAGGTGGTCTGTATTAGATACAGCCCACCTGATAAATAAATAATTGATAAAGGCGATTTTAACAAAAATATAAGGTGGTCTGTATTAGATACAGCCCACCTGATAAATAATAAAGGCAATTCTAACGAAATTATAAGGTGGTCTGTACGTTATACAGCCCACCTGATAAATAATAAAAATCTTGAAATCAAAAGGTGATACGTAGACTTCGTTACGTATCACCTAATAATTACAAAAATAACATTAGTAACACTACCAACCATAATAATAATTGTTGTCATTATTATTGTGATACTGCTTTTAGTACTACTCCTACTACATGTACTAGGAAGAAGGAGGGGAAGAGGAAGAATCCTATTGTTTATTTTCTGTATTATCGAGGCATACAAATGCACAGGGAGGTAAGAGAGGGAAAAGTAAGGCGATGAAGAGGGAGAGAGAGAGGAGAGAACGAGAGGGGGTAGCCTATGGCCCGGGTTCAAATTCAGTTCTCTTTAATTTATTTGACCCAGTACTGATGATCATAATTTTATCTACCATGTGATTGCCATGTGTACGCCACACCGAATAGCACTAGCTCACATTTTTTTTAATTGTTGTCAAGAACTTATTGGCATATGCAGCCTGTAGATTTTCATCATGTGTTTGATCTTGCATTGAAAAAAAGATCAAACACATCATCATAATCTACAGAGTACAACCAAAAATTTCTTAACAACAATTGTCATTTCTTTCAGGAAGCCTAACACCAAAAGCTGTTTTTGATTCAAGGAGCATCGTAGAGACGATGAACAAATAAGAAACAATAAATTATTTCAAAGGAAATCAGATTTTTTAAAAGCTTTGGTATGTAGGTCTAGGAATGTTGATAAATCCAGATTAAGTGAAGCAATTTTATGCTCATTTACTGGTAAATTGTTACTGTTTTCCTATACTAGTGTACTTTGGAAAAACTATGTGTCTCTGACAATATTTTGCATCTAACATGATTTATTTAAAACTCTTTTGCCAATTAATTACTGAATGCTCATTTTCATCTCATTCCAAGCGCCAATTCTCTCTCTCTCTCTATTTTTACTATATATAATCATTCTCACTTATTAATTGATTCATCTGTCAGAATCATATAGTACAATCACAACTACAATTTAATGAAAGAAATCTACAAAATAAATGTATGCAGAGAAATTTTTATTACTAACAAAAATAAACAAATAATAACTGTAAAAAAATATTCATATAATCAAAGACAAATTAAGTAATATCTTTCTTTTACAAAAATGAATATTCATTATTTACAAACATAAGTACAAATAATGAAATACATGTCTATGATTCATTTACAATCCATTTGTGTAAGGCAATAGCAAAACCATGTCATGAAACTGGAAAATTTTATCCCCTTTTAACCAAATGCCCAAATCTGGACATTTTTAAATATTTACAAATATAAATACCGGTATATACAAATAATGAAAAACATATGACAATACATATACAATTGATAGAGTCAGCCAATAGCAATACCATGTCTTGAAAACCGGACATTTTTATCCCCTTTTGACCAAATGTCAAAAGCTGGACATTTTCATACATTTACAGATATAAATAAATAAGTACAAATAATAAAATACCTATGAATGATACATATACAATTTACTCCACTTGTGTGAGCCAAATGCCAAACCGGAAATTTTTATCCCCTTTGACCAAATGCCAAAACCAGAAAATTTTATCCCCTTTAACCAAATACGAAAACCGGAAATTTTTATCCCCTTTGACCAAATGCCTAAACCGGAAAATTTTATCCCCTTTGACCAAATGCCAAAACCGGAAATTTTTATCCCCTTTGACCAAATGCCAAAACCAGAAAATTTTATCCCCTTTGACCAAATACCAAAACCGGAAATTTTTATCCCCTTTGACCGAATGCCAAAACTGGAAAATTTGTATCCCCTTTGACCAAAGTGCCAAAACCGGAAATTTTTATCCCCTTTGACCAAAGTGCCAAAACCGGAAATTTTTATCCCCTTGACCAAATACCAAAACCGGAAATTTTTATCCCCTTTGACCAAATGCCAAAACCGGAAAATTTTATCCCCTTTGACCAAATGCCAAACCGGAAATTTTTATCCCCTTCGACCAAAGTGCCAAAACCGGAAATTTGTATCCCCTTTGGCCAAATACCAAAACCGGAAATTTTTATCCCCTTTGACCAAATGCCAAAAGCGGAAAATTTTATCCCCTTTGACCAAATGCCAAAACCAGAAATTTTTATCCCCTTTGACCAATTACCAAAACCGGAAAATTTTATCCCCTTTGACCAAAGTGCCAAAACCGGAAATTTTTATCCCCTTTGACCAAATGCCAAAACCGGAAAATTTTATCCAAACCAGGAATTTTTATCCTCTTTGACCGAATAGCAAGCCAGCATATTTTATCCCCATTGACCAAATGCCAAACCCTGAATTTTTTTATTCCCTTTGACCAAAGACTGAACTAGAAATTGTTATCTCCTTTGATTATGTACCAAACTAGAAACTCGTATCCCCTTTGACCAAGCGTCCTAATATAAATCAATCGTCGCTGTATTCGTAGGGATCACTGCTGTCCATTAGGGTAGATTGCCGCACCATCAATCGAATTTCCTCCTCAACTTCAGGACATCCCACTGTTACAGCTTTTCTATGCAGTCTAAAAGCTGCAACTGTAGCATCTGGAAATTTACAATTGACATGGAGAAGAAAAAAAAAGAAATCAAGACATTGAAACAGATCAATTGTTATGACCACTGTTCACTGATAGATGATATTTTACGAAATATGATTACTTAGCTGAAAATAACTGATTCACTCAAAATAATTTTTTCCTCACAACAGAGAACTCGGGGTACAGATTGAAACTTTCAGGCTCTGTGATCCAGGACCCTTTGTCCAGCCCACATTATATAATGGGATTCTAGCATGATATAGATAATACAAATAGTAATGTTCACTGTGATGGACAACATTACATATAATCCTTATTGTCCTCTGACATCTATTTTCATTAGACAAGACATGACACTTGGGACAACTATACATCTAAACGATACATTATAAATTGGTTGATTATGAATATGTCATGTATGTTAATATATCTGTGAAATTTAAACGTTAGCATTGTCCTAATATTCAAATTATGCAAGGAAACCCGCTATAATTCACTGTCAGACACTATTGAGTGACTGACTGGCTTTTTTTCTTCTTTGGTAATAACATCCATAAAATGAGCTGTAAAGGGTACATGAGCATTTATCTACATCAATAACCCACTTATTGTGATGGCCAAAATTCAACTAATTGAATCTTTGCGCAGCATAAAACGTATGACCATTCGGTACAATGGTCTGAAAATCAAGACTATTACTTAATGGCTCTCAAGTCGATTTGACAACTAATAGTCGTTATTTTCCCACTTGAAGACATTTTCAAGCCCCACCTTTTTTAGGGAAGTTCTAAATTAGTATTATCTTTCAAATGCCGTTGAAATTTAACCTTTTCTTTTTTTTGGCCTGCAAATGGGACATAGTACCTTTAAGATTAGGTAGGAATTTGATTTATTTAAACTTCCTTGACAATGTCTTAGAAAGTAGAATTATTGTGACAGATTTCTATTTCACATCCATTTAGACTCTTTTTAGGCGATGTTCTTGGGTTCCCAATGAGTCATCGATTATACTGTTATCAAGTTCATTATTCAACTACTGGCTTTACCAGGCGGGTATACGATTAAACGTTTACTCGAAACGTGACTATTTTCAAAGTGGATATAGTTTTCCTCGGCTGATCATCCAGGAAGTTCTCACCTGGATGCATTTGCTAAAATAATCAATGGGGAGATAACTCCCCATTGATAACCGACGTGACTTGAAGCAGAAATTTCAAAGAAAAATAAAAGTAAAAACTAGACAAAATATAGGAAGATTTTGATTTAAACTACCACTTAACTTTATGACAAAGTTTAATTCAAAATAAAGGTACATCATTACGGAATGGATATGATGAAAACTCACCAACTAGTGGTCCGTACACAAGGATCAGGTCATCAGCTGAAGTGAACCTTTCTATCAAGTGCTTGTACACCTCTCCTGACTGAATGGTCTCCAGATGTGGTGGCTTTTCTGCGACCTCGTCTGCTCTCCACACGGTAAGGACCAGGTGATGTACCTTGTTCTCTGAAGAAGAAAAAAAACAAGTGATTGGATTACCGATATCATGGGTCAAGAATAACACAAAGTTCTTAATGAAAACTACTTTCCATACAATTACTTTGTGCAGTTTTATGTAAATCCAGCGTAGGGTCATTCCATGTCAAATCATACAATGGTTTTTTATCCGACCATTTTCTATTTTAATGAAACTTAGTGAACTTGTCAAGTGTGATCTCACAGCACCAAATGTCAAATTTTAGGTTAATCTGGTGAGGAGTTTGGGAGATTTGGCCCACCAAATTTTGAGATATTAGGCAAAAATGGGCATAACCGTCTTTGAACCCTTGTATCTCAGGAACTTCTCTTCACAAAAATGGTATTGTTGAAAAGGTAATTCAATAAGGATTCCAAACCTGCCATCATTTTGGAGATTGGTACATGTTGGGGTACTTTGACCATTTGACCTAAGATTTGACCTTGAAGTTGACCATGGGGACCACATGGGGACATGTTTACTAAAATATATAACATTTAGAGATATAATACCTTCTTTATTCAGCAAAACCGAATACGTATACTGCCTTCCTTGCAAAGACTCAACGGTCCGGCCAGCTAGTAAGACATCCTCACAGATATATGCCAGCAGGGTCCTAGATTGGAGAGTTTCCTCTGCTGCTGTAATATCTGAATCCTGCAGTAATACATAGAAGACAAATATAAATTGCTTTATCTCAATAAGAGAGTTTCTAATTAGTTCATGGTAACAAATAAATATAAAATAACATGGAATCCCCCTCTTGAAAACAACTGGACAAGAAACAAGCAATCAAGTTCACCAGGCCTAATTTAAAAAGTAATTTGCATGATATTCACTGATAAATCAAACAGCAAATATGTAAAGGGGAGAAGGCTAATGATCTGAAAAAATGCAGCCATTTAGCATTGTGAGTTGTTTTTCATCGATCAAAATACAAATAAAGCTGAAAAAAATAATTCCTGTGCCTGTCTATGACTGTAATGAAAAAATATCAACCCTTCTATTTTTATTGCATATTTTTTGATGAATTCTGGCTCTCAGCACAAAAAAAAAGGGATATCGACATCACTTGTGATACCATATTTTATACCTGTATAAATACAGCAACAGAAAGTAACACAAATGGAAATAAACCATACCTGTCTGACATTGACAAATGCCAACTCAATCTTGCAATTTGGCTGGATGTCCCTGGCCCTCCTGGCAAAGTGAAGCTTTGCACCGATGTCCTGCCTGGTGCCGCTTACACTCCACACTTTCGCTGCCTTCACTAATTTCAGGAAAGGTCTTGGCAGAGATTTCTTGAAGTCCATTCCTATAAGGATAACAAAAGACAGGAATTTCAATACACCTGAAGTACAAATTTTAGACTACAGTCTTGTAGCATCTAATCATGCCCCGGCCTTGCATCCTGCCCTCACTATCAACCCCTGTGATTTAGAGAATGTTGTGGTAAGTACACGTAAACATAAGCTGGCTACTATGTTAGCACTATAGTGCTATTTTGTTGAGACTCATCATGAACCTTTATAATGTGTCTAGTAATGCCAATTAAGATCCCCCTCAACCACGTCCCCCTTTAGTAAAAAAAAAAAAAAAAGAGGATTTGGGGGGGGGAAAATGGCATCTACAAGACATCTAAACAACCCTTTTAAGTAATAAAAATTGGGAAATAATAGGGAAGAATAGAGAAATTAAGGGGAAATCGGGAAGAAAATCGAGTTTAAAAAAAAAAAAAAAAAAAATGGGGAAGAAAAAAACCAGAACGCAATGACGTAGCGCTCATCCACATTTTTGGACCTCTCTTTTCTCCTCTTTTTAATCCACAAATCAAGTGTTTTCTGTGAGGGATCAAATTTGCAAATAATCATCCTAATATTTTGCACAAAACTTTAAAAGTGAAATGAAGGAGAAGAAGCATTTTTTGTTATTTTTGGAATAAATTTGAATAAATTACCATAATTAATCAATGGAGCAAAATAGCTCCCGGGAGTAGCGCTTTGCTGAAAACAAAATGCATTCTGAACATTTCATTTTCAACCTCTTTTTAATCCACAAATCAAGTGTTTTCTGTGAGGGATCAAATTTGCAAATAATTATCCTAATATTTTGCACAAAACTTTAAAAATGAAATGAAGGAGAAGAAGCATTTTTTGTTATTTTTGGAATAAATTTGAATAAATTACCAGAATTAATCAATGGAGCAAAATCTAAAAATTCTGTGTAGAATTTTAGTGCGGTAAATCAAATTAATCTCTACCAGATAAAGCAAACCAAATCAAAATCGGTCAAGAAATGAGGGATAAGCTAAAGATGGGAAAAAAATTGGGAAACCGATATAAATTCGGGTTTTTATCAGGCCTGGGTGTACCATAAATTGTAACTTATTTTCTTGCAATTGATGTCCAAGACCTAGCTGGTTTTAGCAGAATGTGGAAATAATTGGTCAAAATTTGAAATTCTAAAGACAAAGTCACTAAAAATACCTAATTTCAATATGTGAAACATGACTTTAAAGATACTCTATGTCCCTTTTGCAGCCAACATTTCTGTAGAACTTTGCAGGAATTATGAATATGTCATGTATGTCCTATCTGTGAAATTTAAACGTTAGCAGTGTCTTATTATTCAAATTATGCAAGGAAACCCTTTACTTTCAACTAGACTTTCTTGACTGATATCTTTTCTTCTTTGGTAATAACATACATAAAATGAGCTGTAACAGGTACATGAGCATTTGTCTACATCAATAACCCACTACTTGTAATGCAGAAATTAAACTGAATGAATCTTTGTGCAGCACAAAATGTACGACCATTCGGTACAAGGATCTGAAATCAGACTATTACTTAGGCAGTTGCAATCACTTCGATCTGACAACTAATGTTTGTTATTTTCTCGCAAAATTACATTTTCAAACCCTTTTGTTTTGAGGAAAGTTTTAAATAAGTATTGTTTTTCAAATGCCGTTGGAATTTAACCTTTTCATTTTTTTGACCTGCAAATGGGACATATTCCATCAAAAATTCATGTTTAATTTTGAAAGAAATGTTAATACAGTGTATCAGATGTCGTAAATCAGCAATATGATGACATATCTCGTCCAATATTGTCATGTATTAGGGCTATTTCAAGAATAATTACCACGATATGGTTTGAGGACATCCTCTGTTGTGTGCAGTGGGTAGTCCTTCACTGCCTCCTCCCATGAGTTGACTTTGAGCTGCTGTACAAGCTCTGCTTTTACCCCTTGCAACAGCTTCTTGGTGCTGGCCATCGCCTTTATGTCCTTAAGGGCAATCTCCCCAGACACAACTCCGGATAGCAGAGCATACCTCTCTCCCTCGCCGAGGCCTTGCAGAGGCAAAAACAACTGTCAAAAAAATGAACAAGTAGGAATAATAATTTTCAAAAATACAGTGTGTCCAAAGAAATATTTGTTTAAACCTAAAACAAAGGAATATTACATTAATTTGCTTTTCTCCATAAAGTTCAAGTATTATGCTTTCAAATGATACCTTGATGCCATAAGTACATGCCTTATTAAGCAGCATCGTTTTGAAATGGCATGTAAAAAAAAACAATGTGTCAGATTTAATGGGGTAAAAACCGTTCAAACCTTAGGATCGCATGTGAACATAACCTGAAACAAAAATGAAATTTAAACCCAGTGAGAAGATCATTTTCTTTTGCTTCTTTTAGTAACAAAGGTAAGGATAATGCCCTCATAAAATATGGTTGAGTTTTTGTTGATGGTGGGGGTAAGTAAATGAAGAGCATATTGTGTACTGAAATGGTACCTGCAATCAAACAGGAAAAAATTTTGCGGGATGATTTCTTTAGTTGCTCTTAAATATATATATTTTTTTTGTACGCATGTGATTTTGTACGCTATAGAGATGAATCGCCCGTCACCTCCATGTATTTTAAGGATGCATGATAACGAGTTTCAATGTTACAATACAGGTATTAACCCTAATATGACCCCCTCCCCTCCACGATTTTTCAGATTGTTTTTTTGAAAATCGGACCTACAGTTACAAGGTCACGTGACTTTTTGTCTTTGCATGTCAGCCCAAAAATCGCTCATTTTCGTGATTTGTGGACAAAACATATGGAAAGGTCATTTTTCCTAAAAATAGATCAAACATTGGTTATTGGGTCTTGTTTAAAGTTTAGGTGGTTGTTTTGGGATTCAAAATAGTTGAATTGTAGTCAGAAATGAAATAAAACAACAAAAACAATAAAATACATAAGAAATTATCAAAAACAAGAGATAACATAGATAAGGAATAAGTTGGCTCTTCCAAATTTGTTGTTGTATTATAATTCCAAATGTTCTAATGAATATGTGTAGTGAAAAAGAAGACTTCAATATCAATAATATATGATTTATGGGTACAAATGTGACTTATGACCTTATTTGGATAAATTACCATAAATATGCAAATAAGTGAATTAAAAAAAAAATGAAATTATCATAGTATTCTGTACACTTCACTTGACATGCATGCCCCCCCCCCCCCCCGTACAAGACCTCAAATAGCTTGGCCTTTTTAGGGTTAATGAACAATACTTACCGACTGCTTCACCTCCTTCCCATTCTCATGCTCCATATCAAACAACCTGCAAAGTTTTTTCATAGGAGCGTCTGCTGTACTGTGCCAGCTGAAATGTAGGCTCTAACGTCTTCATCGCCTGTAAGAATGATCAAAGTTGAAATAAAAGTAGAGATATTACATAACAAAATCAGTTACTTCAGATAGAGGTCCTCATTACTTAGTGGGGAGGGGGATTCTTCCTGAATTTCTCAACCACAACTATAAAAAAAAATTATTAAAAAAATTTGAGAAAGGTGAAAAAACTAGTTGCTTCATGTGTGATCTCTTCCCCAGTGAAGAGAGCGTTAAAAACCTCCTCAATATCAAAAATATGAATGCATGAGTACACACTTTTTTTGCATTATCAGCAATGTAACAAAATATGTTTGATCCTTGTTACTTACATTTCTTTCTGTGGACTTCCCAACGGAAGCTGCACACATCCGCCTCCACTGAGCACTGACTTTCAGTGGAGGCTTTGGTGGCTCTGCTTGAGGAGCTACCCCACAGATCCTGTACAGCATCTCTCGGAAACCTGCAACCCTAGAATGCAGGCTTTCCCCTCCATCCTGCAAGAGGGAAGCCTGCAGACCGAAGAGGGCCTCCACTTGGTAGAGCTCTTCCCCCCCAACATCGCAGAAGATGTTTACTGCCAGCTGTCTGTAGTCAGCAAACCTAAATAATGCAAATAGAAACAGGAAAGAAAAATCAGATTTCCTGAACAAGCAAATCTTCATTTGGGTTATTCTATTAAACAAGTCAACGCAAAGCATACGTAGCATCCCCTCTAAGCTCGCAGGGTACAAATGACCTATATACAGTACGTCAGAACTACCTTCATTGGACTATACCAGCATATTACTACCTTGGAGATTACCACATTTTTGCATATTTAATGAGCTACCTTTCACCTTTGACCTACATACTCTGAAATCGAAATTAGGCTGTATTTTGATACCAATGTACCTTCATATCAAATTTCATTAAAAACTGTCAAACATTACTCAAGTTATCAATCTGAAACCAGATTTGTTACAGAAGGACAGACGGTGCGTTACTATATCCCCTCCGACTTCGTCGGCGAGAGGATAATAAATTGCCTTTTCTTCTTTTCAAGAAAGAGAATAATTTGAAAATAGCAAATTTGAGATTTAGGAGTACATTTAAATTTAAAAAATAATTTAAAACTACCTATACAATGTATGTAGAGTAACAACACCCATCCAAGATGCCCTGCTGAGAAAAGTCTTCTTTTTTTCCGTTAAAAAAACAAAATGCAATTTTACTTACAACCACTGGAAGTAAAAACATAAAATTCATCTACAGTAAGTTATTGGCCAAAGCAATTTGTCTTTAATAATGGGCTTTATTCTTTTTTTCAAGAAATTGCATGTTGAATATTTGAATATAAAAAAGGTATACGTTGGTGATCTCAAGGTTACACTCTGCATATCACAAGGATATGCAGTAATGTTGTGTGACGTCTTCAACCCTACAGTGAATTAACAGGTTAGCAAGATATATAAATAAATAGTGCACTTTCACTTACTTCACATCTGTTGACAGATCCTTGGCTGCCATAAACAGTGGGTATCCACCCAGGACTATAAACTTGTCCTGGGGGGACACTCTGCCAGGCCATGGTCCTGTGGCCATTACAGGGATGAGCGGTAGCTGACCAGGCTTGTTGTCCCTGAGAATGTTTTTGATGTTGTTCACTTGGTCTTCTGACACCTTCTTGGTTAACATCCCCTCTGGGGCTTTCAGCAACTGGTCCACAGAGACCTTGAACAGTCCTATTGAAATCAGGAAGAATCAAGTAAATATGTAATAATTACCTTATAAGCATTTTCTGCTAAATCAACACGACACCCGACACACTTTCCAAAGTTTTTCTTTGCAAGGGAGAAAAAAAATCTTTGATGTTGTAAATGTGCCTTTTCCCCTTTCTATATAATACACAATAGTTTACTGAATAATGGGGAATGGCTATATGCCCTAGAATCTAGCAACAGAAAAGATGGATGTTACACATATTTAGAGCAAATTAATTATATGATATTGGATGACCTTGAGGTCAATAGAAGGAAATATTGGATGAGGTATGTCAACAGGTCAAAGACTTGTCCAATATTGTTTGGATATTGAGTTTGGCCGAATTAACCTGTCCAGCATCATTCTGATATCAAATTTTCTAATATTAAGCCAATTTCATTCAGTTTTGAAGTTGCATACTTTGGGTGATCTGATGAGCTAACTTAACATGGTTTGATTTTTTTTTTTTTTTTTTTTTTTTTTTTTTTTTTTTTTTTTTTTTTTTTTTAGGGGGGAGGGGGAAATTCCGTGGCTGATCAAATATTTCATGTTTTTTAAATAAACCTCATAATAATGTTCATAGATACAATAACGAAATTGGAAGTTGAATCTATGGGCAACTACTTTATGTAATTGGTGACACTAAGATCATCAAAACAATTCGGGAGACAAACCATACTATCTTTCGCACAAAATAGCTACAGGTTATTTTATTCCACATTCTGATATCAAAAATGTAATGTGGATCTCGATGTGCATACCCTTTGCACGTTTGAAGACTTCACTGTTCACGCAGTCCCGAGGGGCTACACGCCCAATATTATTAACACTGTGCTTCCTTGACAGAGAATATTGGATAATTAAGTTCAACAAACTGTGTAAGTAGGTCAAGGTTTATAAGTATCACAACAAAATAACATTTATATGTTTGGTCCTTGTCTTCTGTAGAAATTATGATAATTATTTCCATTTGGTCAAATATATCTGTACAATCTACTGAGGTTTAAACAAGGCAACTGATATGAATGAAATTTAAGCTAAAAAAAAAAAAAGACGTTAAAATTCACCTTTGCACTTTGCTTCAACGGAGAAGCTGTTCTCCTTGTTATTTTCGGATCTGGCTTGTTTTCCACGCTCAGAAGATCCTTGCTTTCTGGATCTTTTCCGGGGGATTGGTGTGCTGCTCATGAGTGGCGGGGTGTGGTGTGGATCAGTGTTATCGGAATGGATGAAGATGGACTGGGAGTTGTCGGACTGGGAGCTGGTGGACTGGGTGTTGTCTGGCTGGGTGTTGTCTGGCTGGGTGTTGTCTGGCTGGGTGTTGTCTGGCTGGGTGTTGTCGGACTGGGACTCAGAGTCAGGGATGATGGTCACTACTGGTATCTGGGTGGCAGCTTTGAACCCCTCCACCAGTGCCTCAACCTCCTCTGTTGGAAACTCTTCCGTGCTCGCCATCCCCCCTATCTTGGCCTTGATTCCTTTATTCCCTGCACAGATAATCTTGAATAAAGCAAGAAAAAAGAAGCATTCAAATATTTGAAGATATTTTTGTTTTAATTTTTTTGTTTCCAACTTCAAGTAAAACCCATTTAACTGATGTGTAAAATGCTGAACAGACAAACTTTCCAATATGTGCATGACATGATTCAAAATGGTACATCACATCCAGTCTTCCAGTATATTTCTTTCAACAACCTTACAGGTAAAGACCAGTTATGGTCATGCGATTGAATTGTGAAAGAAACGTTGTGGAATCGATCAGAAAAGGTTGATCATCTAGCATCTAGCATCTGCAAGGTTCTGGAATCATCAAAATGATAAGAAATTTGGCCCATTCTTCCTAAAGTTACAAGCACTATACACAGAAAGATGTATATGGGACTACCCTATATCTCTCACAGGACCATGGGAGAAACAAATTTACCAAATATATGAATTAGTAGGTGGTTTCCCGGCAAATTTTTTATCATCATGTATTAGTCAAAACATATTCTTTCACATGATTGGTAATGAGAGCTTCCATTTCATTTTTTGAAATTGGGGTGTTACCAATACTGGTCTTTACCTTTAAAGGAGAAGTCCACCCTGAAATTAAGTTGGGTTAAATAAAAGCAGAAGAATGAGAGAAACATATTAGTGAAGGTTTGACGAAAATCCATCAAAGGATAACGAAGTTATGAATTTTTAAATTTTTTATTTTGTGACGTCACTTGCGAGCTGCTCTTCCATATGTTGTGTACTGTAATTTCCATAAATTGCCCCCTTTTCATGGTTCTTGATGAAGGAATGGATCTATTTCATAGAGGCGTGTATAAAAGCATGTGTCTGATAATATATCGAATGCACAGGTAAAATAATAATTATTTTTCTGAGAAAATGGCAATTTATGGAATTTACAGTACACAACGTATAGGAGAGCAGCTCGCATGTGACGTCACAAAATTAAAACTTTAAAAATTCATAACTTTTGTATCCTTTGTCGGATTTTCGTCAAACCTTCACTGATATGTTTCTCTCACTGTTCTGCTTTTATTAAAAACAACTTAAGTTCAGGGTGGACTTCCCCTTTAAGAGATGTGGTATTTCGGCCTCACAAGACACTAAAAAAAATCTATTTGAGCCTAATTCCATAACAAATTAGAATTTTTTGATAATAGGTCCCATTATATCTACTACTACTAGTAGTAGCAGAGTCTACAAGCAAAACAATTATTCTCAAATCTATAATCTGCTACTAAATATCATTGTGTTTTCAATTTTTGCATATAATAATCATTAATGAATAATTTATACAAATAATGTATGAAGTCTACAAATGTTGAAATCAATAAATAATCAGTAGATCTGAATCTACATGTAGACCCTACTGGCTACTGCACATTGTTTGGGCAACTTGGCTATTCATTAGGACCGCTATTCATAATTTAAAAGAAAATCTTGAGGAAAGGATCATTATTTGTAAGGACCGCTATTCATAATCAAAGAAGAGGGTCGCTATACAGTGCGTCCCAGAAAAAATGAAACCAAGAAGTATCGATGTTTTATCATAACTTAATCACAACCATAATTAATTAATGATACATATTTGGAAAGCTTAGAGTCTCCTCTTTCAGTTGATGCCACTCACGTACGTGATGCATATTTCACGCATGAGTGATTAAAAGCAACTTGAAGGAAGGAAACCAAAAAGTAATTTGGCGGGCGGTATCTGAATTTCAAAGAAAAATTCACATTTCTAGAAAGTTCATTTTTTGCTCTTTCATATGATACCTCAATCAAGAAAAATGAGCCACGAATAACAAAGTTCTGTTTGTTTAAAGTAGCCCTTACATTTACATAATTTTAACAAACGAATTCGTTTTCACTGGGTGCCTGCCGTAGCAAAAAGCAGATTTGACAAAAGACTTAACTCCGTTTCGTTGACAATCAGCCATGCATGAAGACTCTCATCTACGGCTGATTGTCAACGAAACGGAGTTAAGTCTTTTGTTAATTTCGTTTATTGTTACGACAGGCAGCCAGTGAAAACGAATTCGTTTAATAACATTATGGAAATGCAAGCACTACTTTAAACAAACAGAACTTTGTCATTTCTGGCTCATTTTTCCTGATTGAGGTGTCATATGAAAGGGCAGAAACTCAACTTTCTAGAAATGTGAATTTTTCTTCGAAATTCAGATACCGCCCGCCAAATTACTTTTTGGTTTTCTTCCTTCAAATTGCTTTGAATCACTCATGCGTGAAATATGCATCACGTGAGTAGCATCAACTAAAAGAGGAGACTCTAAGCTTTCCAAATATGTATCATCCATTAATTATGGTTGTGATTAAGTTATGATAGAACATCGATACTTCTCGGTTTCGTTTTTTCTGGGACGCACTGTATATAATTCAAATCGGGTTCATTATTTATAATACTAGAAAAGTGTCGCTATTCATAGTATACGGTACACGAAAAGAGGGTCGCTATTCCCAATACAAAAAGAGGGTCGCTTTTCATAACAGGAGAAGAGGTTCCCTATTCATAAAACGATAAGAGGGTCGATTTTCATAATATGACAGGAGGATCGCAATTTATAATGCAGAATGAGGGTCGCTATTCATAATGGTCATTATTCATAAAAGAAGAGGGTCTCTATTCATAATATGAAATAAGGGTCGCTTTTCATAATAGGAGAAGAGGGTCGATGTTCATAATACAAGAAGAGGGTCGCTATTCATAATACGAGAAGAGGGTCGCTATCCATAACACGAGAAGATGGTCGTTATTCATAATCGAAATGAGGGTCGCTATTCATAACAAAATTAAAATTAAATTAAGCAATTAACAAAATGATAAGAAAGCAAACTAATGGATAGGGGACATCCCCACGGTTGTGGTGAGGGCACATTGGGGGGGGGGGGGGGGAGACGCCACATGGCCCTGAATATTTGTAGAAAACATACTTTTCTGAACAAATAAAGAAAAAAGGCGAACCCCAATAATGTACGCTACCCATCATCCTGGGCCCCACAACCGTCCCCCCCCCCCCCCCCCCCCCCCATCAGCCTGACCACGCTGAGCCATTCGACCTACCATCCTGTAGTGTTCCCGCTGTAAAGAAAAACTATAGATAGAACTTAGAAAATCACTACACAAATTGCATATTTTGGTTAGGTATCAGTCTGTGACGTCATTACCTCACTATTTATCAATAGCCTTATATTATTTTTATCCCATTAAATTCCCTTTTTATCCCTCAAAACTTGATTTCCCCATGCCTTAATTTGCGCAGGTTATATGATTTGTATCATATTGCGTGCATGACATTTCACAAAATCTTAAATGAACTTTAAAGAATTGAAACTATTTTCTGAAAAGTTTATCGAAATTTCATATTTGTCACGATTTATCGGGGATTTTTTTTTTTTTATATTAAGTGCATCCACACAAACATATATTACAGGTACTATCAATATAACTTGGATGCTGTAGTGGGGTAATGTGATTTTAGGGGAAAATTGGAAATTTAGTGAATAGTGAGGCAATGATGTCACAGACTCATGAGTGAGTTGCCAATTTTTCATGTGATTTCAGGTCTTTAAAAAATCATAACTTTCTTATTAGTAATCTGATTTTGCTTTAACTTTTTTTTATTGGTTTGTCTGATTTTTCTGCTTCTATTGAGAGTAATTATTTTTTAGTGGACTTGCCCTTTAATCTTTAATCAAACAAACTGATTCAAATTGAATTTTTGTTTGAAAACAAAAATTCTATTGTTAGACAGTCAACTGAA